>VMDO01000480.1:0-170000 GCA_007922755.1 Pedetes capensis
GGGGAAAGAGAGGGGGAGGGAAGGGAAGCTCCTGGGTCTAGTGAGTGTCAATCCCACCGCTGAGCAGCCAGCTCCCATCTGCTGTGTCCTGCTGTGGATGATACAAGGTCCCACCACTGGATATTGTGGAGGAAGTTCTAGTGGGAGCCCAGGAGACCCTGAGGCCCACAGTGGCCTCCACAGAGCCCCAAGAGACCCTGGACCGTTCCTGGCAGGCAGATTTTCCCTCTTCCTTGCTCCTGAAAATGGACTGGCAAAATGTGTCACTCCTCGGGCCCTCAGGTAAGGGGTTCAGCTGCTCTCAAACCATCAGACCTTCTCTAAGTTCAAGGGCTGCTGGGAATGTGTGGAGAAAATGTGAGGCTGAGTCAGAGGTTGGCATTTAAATTCCAGAATGACCACTTAATATCATCCTGAAACATCTGTGCCTCGGTTCTCTCCTCCCCAAAATGGGGTGAGGCTCACAGGCTGCCCTGAAGGTCAAAGGAGACAGGAGACAGTGAAGACGAAAGCCTTTGTGTGTGTGTGTGTGTGTGTGTGTGTGTGTGTGAGAGAGAGAGAGAGAGAGAGAGAGAGAGAGAGAGAGAGAGGAAGAGAGAGAGAGATAGAGAGACAGAGAGGGAGAGACAGAGAGACAGAGAGAAAGGGAAAGCCCTACCATAATACATGTGGGATTACTGGTCTTATTATCCCTTGCCCAGCTCTACATCAGTTGGAAGGATATCAAAATGTTTCTTGTTAGACTCTTATTAAAATTCTTATTAGAGTCTTATTTATGGGTTTATTGTTATTATTATTATTAAAATTTACGCCTGGATGCCTCCAAATAGCTGCTATGTATCCAAAGTAAATACGAGGTGAAGCAACCCAATACTAACGTGCACTGGCCCGTGATCAAAGGTGACCCGCCTGGATGGTGTGCATATACTGTACTAACTTCCTGATGCTGCCCCAACAAACTATCACAGGCTGTTGGCTTCAACTACAGAAATCTATTGCTGCAGTTCTGGAGGCTGGAAGTTTGAGACAAAGGTATGGGCAGAGCTGGCTCCTGCCAGAGGCCATGAGGAAGTCTATTCTAGGCTTTTCTCCGGGCTCCCAGAGGAGTTGGTGGCAATGTTAGCATTTCATGGCTGCTGCTCCGTCACCCGCATCCCCGTCCTCCCCTTCCCTTGACCTCCCTGCATGGATGTCTGTCTCTGGGTCCCCATTTCCGCTTCCTATAAGGACACCAACGAATATCACATGAGAGTTCACCCTAATGGCCTCATTTTGCCTTGATTACTTCTGTAAAGATGCTACATCCAAGTAAGATTAGTCACAGGTACTGGCTGTTAGGACTTGAAATCTTTTGGTGGGATACAAGTCAACCCATAACAAATAACCTTCCCCCAAATCTCTGGGCCTGGGTCCCCAGCTCACATCCACCTCCCCACATTTCTGCCTCCTTCATCTGCTTCCAGTCAAGCCTTGGGCTGCCACTGTGGACTGTTGGTCCCAGGACTTCAAGACCAACCCATTTCTGGCTCTTAGGAGCTGGTCCCCTCCTGGCACTTGATGGAGAAGCCACAGATACAAGGTCACAGGTTTAAGATGACAAAGTGTCTGGTGGAGAGAGCTGGGGGTGCAGGTAAGGAGCATGGGTTAGGAGGGCTCCCCAAAGACAGGCAACACACTGGAAGGACCCCAGGAAGGGGCCCTGGCAGAGAGACTCAAGGTAGCATGGGGACACTGCAGGCAGGGAGGCCAAAGGGAGAAGTAAACAGAGACAGAGCCATGTGAGAGGCAGCTGGGAGGCTACCAAGGCAAACAGGAGAGGTGGTAGGACCTGGCTGGCAGCCACAGAACCCTGTGCGCTGTGCACCAGGCCTGGCCCACCCAGCAGGGCTGCTGCAGCAGCCCTGTGCATCCAAGAACAAGGCAAATGCTGCGGGGGGAGACCTGGCCACGTGTGGCCCAGCTCTGAACGGGGGATGCTTTCCTTACAGGAAATTGAGGAGGCCACAGGGCAGGAGCACTTTGGGTTGTCAGAAAGGCAGCTCTGCACACTAATGTCCCCAAGTGTCCTGTGCACTTAAGCACTGCGCAGAGGAAGGGCTTCTGTGATGAGCCAAGCCCCTCCTGCTTGTTCTACGCCCAACTCTGGAAGGCTCCAGATGATGGGCAGCTCCCTCCTTCTATGGCCTTGGACAATGCTGGTGAAAGGGTTGGCCTCCTACAGAGGGTCTCTATTTGAGAAGGACTGACAGCCACCAAGATAGGCAAGGATGGCCCGAAAATGAAAACTAGCAGCTCGCTGGCCAGTGGGAGAAACAGCCAAGCAAAGAGCAAGCTAGAAATGATTGAAGCAAGAGTCAGGGTGGAGAAGCGGGGTGGGGAAGAAGTAACCCCTGGGCTTGGAGGTTGGCAGGATGCTCCCTAAGGAACGGCACAGTGAAGTGGCGCTCTAAACACCAAATTTTCTTCCGCTCCTCAAACCCACCAGCTCTGTAGGACTTTAGTGGTTTCACACATGCTGTTCCCTCTGCCAGAATCTTCCCCACCCCATCCACCTCTCCCCCCTCACCCTTTAGGCCACTTCCTGAGACCTCTTCCTCACCCCAGCCACCTGCCTCCACTCATTATTCTCTGGCCAGAATGCTGCTCTTTACCTTCACGGGATATATGGCAATCTCATGTTCTGCATTTATTTACCTATTTGCTTTCTAACATCACCCACAAAGCAAAGAGACCAAGTTCATTCCCCACTGCAGCCCAAACACAGTGCCAAGTATGTGGTACTGTCCGAAAAGCATTTTAATCAGTGCGCAGTGTTCACAGAAGTACCATTTGCAGTCAGGCATGGTGGTGCACACCTGTAATCACAGCAGCTTAGGAGGCAGAGGCAGGAGGATCACAAGTTCGAGACCAGAGGCAGTCTGCGTAATTTAGCAAGACCTTGCCTCAAAAAAGTAAAAAATGGGCTGGAGGTGCAGCTCAGTGGGACAATACTTGCAAAGTATGCAAGCGCAGGGCCCTAGGTTCAACCCCCAGTACCACAGGAAAAAAAAAAAAAAAAAGAAGTACCATTTGCAATAACTAAGGGGTAAAAGCCACCTAAGTGTCCAGTGAAGGATACATGAAAAAACAGAATGTGGCCAGGTGCGGTGGCGCACGCCTGTAATCCCAGAGGCTTGGGAGGTGGAGGCAGGAGGATCGCAAGTTAGAGACCAGGGACAGTCTGTGTAACTTAGCGAGACCCTGTCTCAAAAAGTAAAAAAATGGGCTGAGGGTGTGGCTCAGTGGTCCAGCACTTGCAGAGCATGCAGGCGCGAGGCCCTGGGTTCAACCCCCAGGACCGCAAAAAAAAAAAAAAAAAAAAGAATGTGGTCTATCTGTACAATACAATACTATTCAGCTTTAAAACCAAAGGAAATACTGACACATGGGTGAACCTTGAGCATATTAGCTAAGTGAAATAAACCAGATACAGACAAATACTATATGATTCCACTTAGATGAGGTCCTTAGAGTAGTCAAATTCTTGAAGACAGAAAGTAGAATCAGAGTTGCCAAGGGCTGGGGGAGGAGGGAAAGGGGGATTAGTGTTTAATAGGTACAGAGTTTCAGTTCTGCAAGATGAAAAAGTTCTAGAGATGAATGGCGGTAACACAATCACGTGTGGGTGCCAAATGCCCCTGAACATTATGCTTAAAAATACTTACAATGGTTAATGTTACACCATGTGTATTTTATCACAATTAAAATGATTTTTAAAAAGAGGAAAGTGTTTATCAAATGAGTAAATGAGGAAGTGAGAATTCATGGAGGGAGGCAGGAAGGAGGAAGGCAGTGAGGGAGAGGGGAGCCAGGTGGAGGAAACAGAAGAGAGGGTTAGAGGTTGCAGGCTGGGAATAGACCCAGACCAGCAGGAGCCGCCAGGACCACTGGGCAAGCACTCACTTCTTGGCAGGCACTACTCTAATCTTCATCTGAGCACCTCATTTAATGCACCAGCAAAGACTCAGAGGTGAGAGGTCACATCAGGCTCCAGGAAACAAGAAAGAATTCCAGTCTTTCCTGACCTTGCCCATGTATGCCACGGCAAAACAGAGGCCAAGGAGCCCATAATCCTCTACTTCTCCACCAACACGACTCCTCCAGGTCCTTGGCGGGTCGATAACCACCTGGGACACCTGTAAAGCTCTCCTCATGTATCTCATCTCACTCGATCCTCCAAAACACCTGCAGAGGAAGAATCATCACTCCTGACTAACAAGGAAACTGAAGACTGGGAAAGGTGAGCATCAGCTTGTCCCTGAGGCCCATGTGAGTAAGCCCAGAACATCGAGAGGGTGTCCTGTGGGCGGGGCAGACAGTATGCAGGGGTCCTGGGCCATGCACTCTGTGCAAGCGGGTGCTGCCTAGCTGTGGCCAGCACGAGCCAAGGAAACCCTCTGAGCCAGCACCTCATTTCCACAGACACCCCTCCCCACAAAATTCCCCGGGATGTTTAGGAAAACCCAGCTGCTCCCTGCCCTGTCACCCAAACACCTAGGAGGCTGATAAATGACTGGCCATCATCCACATGTTCCAGCATCATTTAGGCACAAGCTTAAATCCCAAACCAAGGTTAATTTTGTGAAAGAAAGAAAGGAAGAAAGAAAGAAAGAAGAGGAAGGAAGGGAGAGAGGGAAGGAGAGAGAGGAAAGAAAGAAAGAAAGAGAGAGAGAGAGAGAAAAGAAAGAAAGAAAGAGACAGAGAAAGGAAAGAAAAAAAGAAAGAAAGAAAGAAAGAAAGAAAGAAAGAAAGAAAGAAAGAAGAAAGAAAAGAAAGAGGAAAGAAGGAAGGGAGGGAAAAAGAGAGGGAAGGAGAGAGAGAAAGAAAGAGGAAGGAAGGAATGGAGAGAAGGAGGGAGGGAAGGAGAGAGAGAGAGAAAGAAAAAGAAAAAGAAAGAAAGAAAAAGAAAAGCAGGAAGGAAGGAAGGAAGGAAGGAAGGAAGGAAGGTAGATTACTCATAGCTCTCCTACAGCAAGTTGGGTTATATCTCTAATGAGGGTACTTGTCAGTCCGTCTTGTACTTTGGTTTATTATGGTTTCTCATGCTCTGACCCATCTTCCCCACTAGAGGATGACTGTCCTGGAATAAGGGTGGAATTTTTATTTGCCTCTGTATCCCAATTCATCACACAGGGCCAAGGGCCACAGAAAGTCCTCGATAAACATTTACAGAATGCATGTGCATTTTGCTGTGAACTGACTCCTGAACCTGACAAAGGGCAACACTTCTCTGAGGCGAGACACAGCTGGATGGTCCAAAAGGAACCCAGACGCAGAAACGTTGCAGGTGGAGTAGGCTGGGGTCAAGAATGTGGGCTGCTGTGGAGACAGGCTGGGCTGCAGGCGCCCCTGAGCAATGAGATGTGGCTTTGTGGCCCTGTTCCTGGTACTCCTAGCACCACACCTGGTATAAGGGGTGCTCAGGAAATATTCATGGAATGAGGGCTGTGCCGAGCCTACGTTCTTCCAGCTTTAGTCCCGATCATTTATTTAATTAATTTAAGTAATTTGCTTAATTATCTTTTTAATTGTACAAATTTATGTGGTATGGAGTGATAACTTGACGCATGCATACAGTGTGTAATGACCAAATCAGTACAGTGAACATTTCCATCTCCTTAAACACTTTTAAATTTTTTTTGATTAACATGTAGCAACTGTACATATTTATGAGGTACAGTGTGATACTTCAATACATGTATACAGTATCTACTGATTAAATTAAGGTAATTAATGTTTCTGTCTCCTTATCATTACTTCGTGTTTGGAGACTTGGAGCTCCTCTCTTCTAGTAATTTATAAATTATGTAATAGGTTACAGTGCATATGAAAAAGCTTAAACTGCAGTTGGAGTAGGGACTGAGGCAAGGTTCACAGTGCAATGAGAACACATACAGGAGATATTAACGAGGTCAGAGGAAACTGCAAGTTCAAGGCCCTCCTGCAGGTTCAAGGGAGGGAGGCAGCATGGTGCATCTAAGGAATACTGAGGAGGCCACAGTGGCTATCCAAGAGACCTCAAAGGACCCCAGCCAGCTGATTGGTGACAAGAGGGCAGGACAGACTGGCAGCACCTCACAAGCCATGTTTAGGGGTCTGACTTGGGTGTCATTCTAGGGAAGGAGCCCACAGCTTTTATTAGAGTCTCAAAGGGCTCCATGACCCCAATTAGTTTAGAGGAGCCCAGTGGAAGGCCCAGGTCCCTGGCTTCATTTAAAGGTAGTCAGACCAGGCTTTGGATGCTGAGGGCATCTGTGGGTTTTGCCTGCCCCAAATTCATTCCTCCCTTCTTCTGGTATCCATACTTTTATGTTCTTTCAGGGAATATTACCCCCATCTCATTCTTCCTCCTTGAAGTTTCTATGGTGTTAACTCTACTTCCAACACTAGGGGAGCTCATACGACCCCAGCCTGAGTAACACAAGGTATAACTCTGGTCTGAAATGGACACACGGCCAAACAGGACCAATGAGCCTCAGTGCCAGGACCTCTGAGGAACTCCTGGTCGAGGCTGTCTGATGGGATGGTAGACTGAGAGAGTAAGCCTGGGGCAGCTAGCAGTCACCCCAGAGCGTGGAGAGTGGAATCTGCTTATGACAGAAGTCAGCACAGAAAAAAGCAGAGCTAAAATCTAGAGACAGAGATTCTTCCGATGATACCCTGCAAACTGCCAGATGTAGATTTCCCCATAATCAGAACTCTCCTTGGACTTGTCAATCACATGAACCAATGAATACCTATTTTCAGACCATTTTTACTGTGTTTCTGTCCCTGGCAACCAACATTTATAGCTGATATCTCTCTCCAGTCACAGTTGGAAAAACGAAGGCCCGGAGAGGAACTGATGATGCAAATTCACAAGACTAGACAGGGCAAGAGGGCTGGGATTTAGCTCAGTTGGTAGAGCGCTACACTGCAGTCTCTGAGGTCCTGAGTTCAATTCCCAGCACCACAAAAATGGGAGAAGGGCCTGGCAATCCACTCCCAAGGCAATCCCGAAACAGTCAGCCACTGAAAACCCTATGAGGGTCGCTATGAGTTGGATACCGACTCGACAGCACACAACAACAAGAAGAAGACAGGGCATAGCATCTAGGTCTCTGGACTCCAAGGCCAGTGCTCCTGCAGCAGGCATCAGAAGCCTAATGACCAACTCTCCCAATGCCTGCTGTGGCCTGGAGCCTGCCACTCTTCTCCCTGTTCCTCCTCGGCTTTAGGGAGAAGCAGCTTTGCCCCTCTTCTTTTCTAACCTCAAGGCCTCAGAAAGAGGAACAAGTAGGGAAAGATCTTTGTTCCACCCTAGACCCAGAGATGTCTCTGGTACTAATTTCCTTATGTGGCTGTGGCGGGGACAGTTTGGCTAACCCTCCAGCCACAGCTGCAATGGTTTGCTGGGCCCTCCTTCAGCTCCCTCGCTGCAGTTAAAGCCCTCCAGAGGCCCTGCCCATCTTCCCTCCCACTGTTCCCTCCCATCAGTCAGAGCTTTCCTCCCCAAGTCTCCCATTTACACCAGCTTCTGCCTTTTTGGGCTTCAAATCCTAATTATCCAGCTAGATCCACTCATCCCATAACTGCAGGCTTCAGGGAACCATTTCTTCTTCTTCGTCTTCTTCTCCTCCTCCTCCTCCTCCTCCTCGTCCTCCTCATCCTCTTCTCATAACCTTTCATTTACTTAAGTAATAGATTCACCAACAAAGTCAGTTATCCAAGGTTTAATATGCACTCTTAAAATTCATCCTCCACCATTAGTTAAAATGATCTTCTCAAAATTCAAATGGAATCTTCTCATCCACTGATTAAACATTTCACAGCTTCTGACTGGTCCTAGCTTAATCCCCTAAGACTTTATTGGACTCAACAATACTCTGCCCTCTCTAGAACCTAAGTTCTTCATCTCTCATAACAAGGATGCCATCTTTTATTGATGGCCCCCATTCCATCTACCTGGTCACACTTCTGCAGGGGACAGGAACTTGATCACTGCCAATTCACCCGCTACTACTCTTTTGTACACATTCTGGTTATTTTAAGCATAGGAATTAAGATATCCACCAGGAGAAACAGGTAGCACAGAGGTGACCAACCGAAGCTCTGGAGTCGGGCATATCTGAGTTTGAATCCCAGCTCTGCCTCTCTAGAAAAGTAACCTTGAGAAGTTATTTATCCATGCTGGATCTCAATTTTCTCATCTGGAAAGTGGGGATAATCAAAGGTATCAAAGGCTTCAACCTATTAGTTGGCCCTTAGTAACTGTCTGATAAAAGTTACTGATGTTGCTATTGTTGAGAATGTCATTCAATTTTATCACCAATGGAATCTTAGTGGTTACAGCCACATGACAGAGTAAGTCCACAGCTAAGGAGCTGGACACTGAGTTCCTGCTCCTGCTCGTCATCCTCTCCAAGGCTTTGCTTTCTCACCTGTGTAATGTGTACATCAACCCTGCTGTTCCTGTCCCACAAGTCAACTAAGGAGGTCAAATGAGGGAACTGCAACCAACATCACCTCCACAGAGCTTTACGGTTTACAACACATTTCCCAAGTGCCCTTTTAGTCTTTGTAAGACACTTGTCTGTCAGGTTGTTGTACTGTGCAGGCTTGCACATTGCTACGATGCTGAAAGTTATGACATCAGTATTTCAGAAGCCAGCAGGGTCACCCATTGTGGACAGGTTTCAGCTGAGCTTCCAGACTAAGACAGATTAGGGAGAGGGACCCGGCAGCCCACTCCTGAAACAATTAGCCATGGAAAACCCTATGAATAGCAGAGAAACACTGTAAGACATAGTGTCATAAAATGAGGTCCCCAGGTTGGATAACACTCAAAAGAACCCTGGGGAAGAGTTGCCTCCTCAAAGTAGAGTCAACCTTAATAACGGAATTGAGCAAATCCCCTGGGACTTCCATTTACTGATGTGGCATGATTCAACATGAGAAGGAACTGTAAGCATCCATTTATAATTGGAACATGGAATGTACATAATATGAATCTAGGAAAATTTGAAATTGTCCAAAGGGAAATGGAGCACATAAACATCAGCATTCTAGGTATCAATGAACTAAAATGGACTAATATTGCCCATTTTGAATTAGATATTCATATAGTCTGCTATGCTGGGAATGACAGATTAAAGAGAAATGGGACTGTATCATCATCAAAAAAGACATCTCAAGATCTTTCCTGAAATACAATGTAATCATTGATAGGATACTATCAATACACCTACAAGGAAGTCTAGTTAATATGACTGTTATTCATATTTATATGCCCACCACTAAGGCCACAAAAGAAGAAGTGGAAGAATTTTACCAACTTTTGCAGTCTCAAATTGATCAAACACGCAATCAAGATGCACTGAGAATTACTGGTTATTGGAATGCAAAAGTTGGAAACAAAGAAGATGGTACAGTAGTTGGAAAATATGGCCTTGGGGAAAGAAACAATGCTGGAAATTGCATGATAGAATTTGGTCAGACTAATGATTTTTTCACTGCAAATACATTTTCTCACCAACATAAACAGCAACTATACACATGGAATTGACCAGATGGAACATACAGGAACTAAACTGACTATATTTGTGGAAAACGCAATATCAGAATTTAGAACAATGCCAAGTGTTGACTGTGGATCAGACCATCAACTGCTCCTATGCAGGTTCAAACTGAAACTGAAGAAAATTAGAACAAGTATACAAGAGCCAATGTATGACCTTGCCAATGTATGACCTCAGGTGGGAGGTGAACTCCCACCTGAGTTAGAGACCATCTCAATAACAGAGTTGATGCATTAGACGCTAATGATTGAAGATTAGATGAGTTCTGGCATGACATCAAAGATACCATTCATAAGAAAAGCAAAAGGTGATTAAAAAGACAGAAAAAATAAAAAAAGGTCAAACCACACATCAAGAGACTTTGAAACTTGCCCTTGAATGTTGACCAGCTAAAATAAAAGGAAGACATGATGAAGTTAAAGAACTAAACAGATTTCAAAGGGAAGCTTGAGAAGACAAAATCAAATAAAATGACATGTGCAAAGATCTGGAGATGGAACACCAAAAGGGAAAAACATGCTCTGCTTTTCTCAAGCTTAAAGAATTGAAAAAAAAATTCAAGGCTCAAATCGCAGTAGTGAAGGATTCTATAGGGAAAATATTAAATGATGCGGAAAACGTCAAAAGAAGATGGAAGGAATACAGAGTCATTATAGCAAAAAGAACTGGTGGGTGATCAACCATTTCAAGAGGTTGCATATGATGAGGAAGTAATGGTACTGAAGGAGGAAATGGAAGCTGCCTTAAAGGCACTGGTGAAACACAAGGCTCCAGGAATTGATGGAATACCAAGTGCGATGTTTCCACAAACAGATGCAGCACTTAAGGTGCTCACTTGTTTATGCCAAGAGATTTGGAAAACTGCTATCTGGCCAACTGACTATAAGAGATCTATATTTGTGCTTATTCCCAAGAAAGGGGACCCAACTAAATCCAGAAATTATCAAATGATATCATTAATATCACATGCAAGTAAAATTTTTCTAAATACCATTCAAAAGCAACTGTAGCAGTATATTGACTGCCAGAGAACTGCCAGCAAGTCAAGCCAGATTCAGAAGAGGCATGGAACCAGGGACATCACTGCTGACATATATGGATTTTGGCCAAAAGCAGTGAATACCAGAAATATGTCTATTTATGTTTTACTGACTATGCAAAGGCATTTGACTGTGCAGCTAACAATTTGTGGATAACATTGCGAAGAAAGGGAATACCAGAGCACTTAATTTTACTCATGAGGAATCTATACATGGACCAGGAGGCAGTCATTCAAATAGAACAAGAAAACACTGCTTGGTTTAAAGTTAAGGAAAGGTGTGCATCAGGGCTATATCCTTTCACTATAGCTCTTCAATCTCTATGCTGAGCAAATAATCCAAGAAGCTGGACTCTATGAAGAAGAATGCAGCATCAGGATTGGAGTAAGGCTTAAACCTCAAATTGGAGGAAGATTCCAAAGTGTTCAGATGACACACTTTGCTTGCTGAAAGTGAAGAGGATTTGAAATATTTACTGATGAAGATCAAACAACATAGCCTTCAGTATGGATTGGGCCTCAACATTAAAAAAACAAAAATCTTTAAAACTGAGTCAGTAACTTCATGATAAATGGAGAAAAGATTGAGGCTGTCCAAGATTTTGCTATACTTGGTTCTACAATCAATACCTATGGAACCAGCAGTCAAGAAATCAAAGGAAGCATCGCATTGGGAAATGCTGTTGCAAAAGACCTCTTTAAAGCACTGAAGAATAAAGATGTCACATTGAAGATGAAGGTGCATCGAATTCATGTCATGGTATTTCCAGTTGCATATGTCCATCTTGTGAAACTGGGATAGTGAATAATGGAGACAGGAGAAGAACTGATGCTTTTGAATTATGGTGCTGGAGACAAATACTGAAAATAACATGGACTGCCAAAGGAACCAACAGATTGGTCCTAGAAGAAGTGTAACCAGAGTGCTCCTTGAAAGCCAGGATGGCTAGACAATGTCTTACACATTTTGGACATGTTGTCAGGAAGGACCAATCTCTGGAGAAGGATATCAGGTTTGGGAGAGTGGCAGGTCAACAAAAAAAGGAAGACCCTCAACTAGATGAGTTGACACAGTGTCTGTAACAATGTGTTTAAACATAAAAAAGATCATGTGCATGGCACAGTGTCAGGTAGTGTTTTGTTCTGTTGTACATAGGGTCACTGTAAGTCAGATCCAAATCAATGGCACCTAATAACAACAACAAGGTATTACTATGAAGACACAGAGAGGAAGTGACTAGCCCAGGGTCACACAGCTAGGAAGTGGCAGAACCAAGTCTCACACAAGAACTTCTAGCTGTCTTCTTCAGTGTCAAGATCTAGCCCAGGGATACGTATTCAGTAAATTCTTGCAGTCTCTTCACGAAGCCATTCTGTCCCTTGGCTGAAGGCTGCTAAGCCAACATTTTTGGCCATCATCACAGCACTTGGCACAGTGAGGAGGCACATGATGTGTTATAAAGAGCTTCTGAACGAGCCAGGTGTGGTAGCTCACACTTATAATCACAACAACTCAGGAAGCAGAAGCAAGAGGATCATAGGTTCGACACCAAAGGCAGCCAGTATAACTTAGCAAGACCCTGACTCAGGATAAAAAAAAAAATAGGTTGGGGGTGCAGCCCAGTGGCAGAGCTCTTCCGAAATATGTGCACGGGCCTGGGCTCAATCCCCAAGTACCTAAAAAAAAAAAAAAAAAAAAAAAAAAAAGGAGCTCCTGAATAGAACAGCATTTTGACATGTGGGGAGAATGGAAGGCAGCGAAGTGGCGCCTACTGTCTTTTCCACTCCAGAGAGAGGTTTGGCTTTGAGAAGACACATGGTCAGTCACCTCCGCCATGCCGAGAATAAGATGGTGGGCAGGACATGCCAGACTCAGGGGGGACAAGTGGAACTTGCTAGGGAGCCTTTACTAGGCAGACAGGTCCCTTTAAAAAGACAGGCAGCTTGCTTCTCACCCATAGAAAGGCAAGAGTTAATGTGAGCGGCGGCCATAGGAAGTGAGGCTGGCTAGGAAGTTATTCTTGGCCCGCATACTTCCCTCACCCTTGTCTTCTCTTACCAGTTTCCTTTCAGCTGCAGAAGCAGGCAACTCCACCAAGTACCCTCAAATCCCAGGACAGACTCCGGGGTTGGGGAGAGGGCAACCCCAGAGGCCGTGGAATATGTGAACTTCAGGTCTGACCTACTTCCTGCCAGCAAGTTTCACCAAAGCAACTAGAGTTGGAAGGTGTGGGCAAAAAGACATACCACGCAATCACACTAGACACCTAACTCCAGCCATCCCCTGAAAATCCTGCTCGTTCTTCAAATCCTTGCTCAGCCCGGGCCTCTCTGTGAATCTGTCCCTGGCCAATGCAATCCCCAGCGAGCTTCCTCTGGTTTGAAGGCAACACCTGCAGATCCTGAATTGAAAAGGGCTTCTAGGGGCACCTGTAAACATCACCCCATGAAGGAGAGTCCGCAGCAAACCCAATAGATTGTCTACTGGCTTCTGCTCACCATTTCTCAGCAAAAGGAAGCACACAACCTCACAAAAGAGCCCGGAGCTTTGGAGAACTGTAATTGAGTTCTGACAACAGATGTTTGGGGGAAAAAATCTATGATTTGGAAGCAGAAAATATGGCTTGCAACCCTAGTTCTGTAAGCCTTTGGGCAAATCACTTGCTTTTTTAAATTTCTGTATCTTCCTTTGTAAAAGGGGCACATAATATAGCGCACTTCTTGGGGTTGCTGAGAGGATAAAGTGAAATTATGTGGGAAGAGCATAAGGAAGTGTCAAGTGCTGCCAGGTGGGTGGCATTATTCACAGACATGAAAGCTCAAGAAATTCGAAGCATTGACCATTTTTTTGGCTAAAGGCATTAAGTTGTTGTTGTTGTTACGCGCCGTCGAGTCGGCATCTGACTCATGGCGACCTTCATAGGGTTTTCAATGGCTGACTGTTTCGGGATTGCTTTGGGAGTGGATTGCCAGGCCCTTCTCCCATTTTTGCAGTGCTGGGAATTGAACTCCAGACCTCAGAGACTGCAGCGCAGCGCTCTACCAACTGAGCTAAATCCCAGCCCCAAAGGCATTAAAGGGCCACTTAAATGAGAAAGTAACTTGTATTCACTTCCTATTGCTACTGAAACAAATTTCCACAAACTTAGCAACATAATGGAACACAAATGTATTATCTCACAGTTTGGTAGCTCAGAAGTCCAGGTTGACTCTGTTGGTTTTTTGATAAGGGAATTACAAGGATGAAATCGAGGTGTTATCTTCTTGGTGGATTGTGGTTGTTGCAGAATCTAGTTTCTTGGAGCTGGACTGAGGTCCCCATTTCCCCTCTAGCTGCCAGGTGGGCACACCCTTTGCTTCTCAAGGCTCTTTCTACTCTTTGCACAGGGCCCCTACATCTCAGAGCCTGGGAAGGGTTAGCATGTAGTCCTCTCACTTACCCTTCCGGTACCCCTCTCCCTGCCTCCAGCCAGAGAAAGTTCTCAGCTTTTAAGGGATCATGCAATTAGATTGGACCCACCAGATAATCCAGAATAATCTCCATATTTTAAGATTGTGTCCCTCACCCAAAAGATAGTTTTTTGTGCGTGTTTTTGTTTAGTTGGTTGTGGGTTTTTTGTTGTTGATTTTTGTTTTGTTTTTGTTCTTTTTTGTGGTACTAGGGGTTGAACCTAGGGCCTCACACTTGCATGCTCTGCAAGTGCTCAACCACTGAGCTGCATCCCCAGCCCTTTTTTTTTTTTTTTTTTTTCCCTTTTTGAGACTGGGTTTCGCTAAATTATGCAGACTGCCTCTGGTCTTGAACTTGTGATCCTCCTGCCTCCGCCTCCCAAGCCACTGGGATTACAGGCATGTGCTACCGCGCCCGGTTCCAAAATATGGTTTTAAATTCTAATCCCAAATAACTCTGAATGGGATCTTAATTGTAGGGTTTTACAGAGATAATCAAGATGAAATGAGTTCCCTAGGGTGGGTCCTGATCTAACATGACTGGCATCCTTATTAAAAGGGGAAATTTGGACACAGACATGCACAGAAGAAAGATGACTTGAAGTCCCAGGGAGAAGACTGCCATGTGACTAGAGGAGAGGCAGCTGCAAGCCAAGAACTCCAAGGATTGCTGGACTCACCAAAGCCAGATGAAGCAAGGAAACATTCTCCTCTAGAGCCATCGGCAAAAGCACGGCCTTGCTGACACCTTGATTTCAGCTTCTAGCCTCTAAAACAGTGAGACAAGTTTATATTGGTTTTAAGCTACATAGTTTGGATGCTTTGTTAGAGCCACCTTGATGCTATAATTGGGATTTTTTCTTTCAGTACTGGGGGGTTGAGCCCAGAATCTCATACATGCCAGGTATATGCTCTACCACTAAGCTGGATCCCCAGGCCATTCTTTGAGACAGAGTCTTGCTAAGTTGCTCAAGCTGCCTCTGGCTTCACAATCCTTCTGCCTCAGCCTCCTGAGTCACCGGGATTACAGGCATGCACCATCGTGCTTGGCTTATAATTTGTATCTTGAATGTTCCCCAAAAGCCCACATGTTAAAGCCTTGATCCCTACAGTGGGAAGTGGTGAACCGTTAGGAGGTGGGGCCTAACGGAAGGTCCTTAGGTCACTGGGGGTGTGCCTTTGAAGGGGACTGTGGGACCCCAGTCCCTCTTTCTCTCTTTTGCTTTCTAGACATGAGGTGAGTGGTTCTGCTCTGCCATGATGGGCTGCCTCACTATAGACTCAAAAGCAATGAGACCAACTGGTCATATACTAAAACCTCCAAAACTGTGTGCTAAAATAAACCTTTTCTCTTTATAAGTTAATTTTCTCAAGTATTTGTTACAGTAACAGAAAACTGACTAACATACTTCAATAGGAAGGGTACCATATATAAAACATTGTACACAAACATGGGCACACACACACAAGTCAGGGAGAATGCACAGCAAAATGTTAACAGTGGGGCTGTCAATTTTTATTTCATATCCCTCTAGAATATTTGAACTTCTATAGCAAATATGCACTGCTTTTATAATTTAAATCTATTCTTAATTAAAAATATATATCTCCCTAGGAAACTAGTTAGGAATGTCACTCTACATCCACGTGGTTGTGTTTTAATACTAAAATACAAATTTGCTATCACATATTCACACTGTAATGTTTGCCTAAACACCTTCTCCCTCTCCTCAGCCTTAAGTGCCACCCCCAGTACAGCCCTGCAGCCCCCACAGCTGTACCCTAAGCCGAAACTCAATCCTCTGCACCTTGCCTCTTTTGTGGAACCAGATGCAGTTGTGATTCCGGCCCCTCTCGGTTCTCAGCTTGCAAGCTCCTGCCTCCTCTAGGAGCTGGTTTCTGAAAGGCCCTTTGTTGCCAGGCAGAATGCTTTTTGGGGCCAGCTGAAAAACACTCTCTGCAGACATTTCCATCTGCTCTCAGGGGTCCCCTCTCCAAAGAGGCTTAAGGAAGAAAAGGAACTACAGCAGTACCCCTGCTTTGCCCACATCCTCAAATCCTCCCAGTTCAATCCATCAATTAATTCGCCTCCAGAGATTATGGAGCAAGGAGATGCCAGAGGCCAATATGAGGAGTGTGGTAATGCACTGAATAGTCAAGGCCTTTAACAAAAACCTGTTTCCATGGGCTGATATGATTTTGTTTCACAGCATAGCACAGGGATTAAAAGTACAGACCTTGCATGAGACTGGATTTACATCTAAACTGCAACAGTTACTAGCTGTGTGACCTTCAATACAGGTTTTAAATTCTTTGATCCGTTTCTTCACCAACTGGGAACAAGCAAACTTGGAGGTTTTAACATGAGGTTTGAGTTGATTATCCATGTAAATCTCCTAGAACGCAGATGAAGTGCTCAGTAAAAACATTCAGGCTACTGGTACTGGCATTATTATTAGAAATGCACACCAAGACCCCGCCCTCAAGGCATTTATGGTCTAGAATGGGAGTGAGACAGAGCCACATGAATATTCCATGAGTCTTCAGCCACTATGTAAAAGGCATTCAGAAGCTAAGGGTCAAATAAATGGTAAAGAACTAGTTCGCTGCTTTATAGGAGAGACTAGGAGGAGATTTTCCAGCCAGCCTGGTTCCTTGTGCCTGCACCTCTCCTCCCAAGAGCCTCTCCCCCAGCTCCAGAACCATCCCTATTAGGCAGAAGGTCTGAATCAGCCCAGCCCCACCTGCAGCTTCCTGAGTGTGAATCCCAGAGTACCACCAGGACCCTACCTTGTTCCTAAACCCTGATATGCTGTTTGTATTGGTCCCTTTCCTAGGGTACCTTGTTTTTGTCATTCTTCCTCCCAAGACCAAGGTCTCCCCCTATGATCCCTGATGGCCCCAGACCCCAGACCTCCCTTTGCAGTGTTCCATCCACCTACTGGGGCAGCTATGGTTTCAAAAGCACTGCAGACCATTTGCCTGCATATTCCTGGCTGCACTTAACAGGCTGGGCGCCCTTGGACACCATGCAACACTTTTTCCATGAGATTGAGACTCTACATCCCCCACCTGCCTAGTCTAGGCCAGATTCCACCCCCTGTCACTAGCTACTCTGTGCTTCAGGAGAGGGCAGAGAGGATGGAACCTGCAGTGGTCCAAGAGGGCCTAGAGGAGGAAAGAGTCATCTGCAAATGGAGCCAACTGCAAGAGGAGCAGGCATATTAACGGCATGCTGTTTGCAAGGGGATGGCCTGACAAATGTTGAGATCTCTTGATGTATAAGGTGAGAGGGGAAAAGGATTGGAAACAGACTGTGAAGTGCCTCAAATGTCAAGCTTGATCTCTCCCAAGAGGTTCCCAGGAGCCATGGATGAAGGGGAAGGCGGCGGGCAGGCGCACAGAGATGACAAGACCCAGTGTTGGGAGGACTCCCCTTTCCAGCCAAAGGAGACACCGCAGCATTCCCCCAGTGACGTCACCCTTCAAAGCCCTGGGCTGTTACAAATAATCCCTGAATCTCATTTGGCTCACGGCACATTACACAAGTTACCCTCCCTCAGAGAGCCCAAGTTGTCTCAGATCCCACTGCCTTTGCACTTGCAGTCTCCCATGCCTGCAATGAGAGTCTCCTTCTGCCCTCAAGGTCTAGCTGAAAAGACGCCTCCTCCAGGGAGCCTGGCTTGTCTCTCCCAAAGAGGATCTGCCCTTCTCTTCTCCATGGTTTCACAGTACTTTAAGTGCTCCTCTATTACAGGATTTACCCTGCCACTTTGTGATTATCTCCTGAGGCTAGTCACCCCTGCTGCTCCCCCAGAGCCTCCATGTTCCTGGGGGGTGGGAGGAGGACAGCTCTAGGACCCCCTTCAGATACCAAAATCCATGAATGCTCAAGTCCCTTATAGAAAATGATGTAGTATTTGCATAGAATACTTGTCTTTCCACAAAATTTCTTTCTTTCTTTCTTTCTTTTTTTTTTTTTTTTTTTTGGCAGTACTAGGGGTTGAACCTAGGGCCTCGGGCTTGCATGCTTTGCAAGTGCTGCACCACTGAGTTGCCCCCCCCGCCCTTTTTTTTTTTTTTTTTCACTTTTTTGAGACAGGGTCTCGCTAAATTATGCAGACTGCCTTTGGTCTCAAATGTGTGATCCTCCTGCTCCTGCCTCCAGAGTCGCTGGGATTACAGGCGTGCACCACCACGCCTGGCGCCTTCCCACACGACTTCAATCACCTCTAGACACATACCTAATACAGCACAAAAGCTGTGTCAACAGCTGCTGTACTGTTTTGTTTAGAGGATAAGGCCAAGGGAAAGATTCTGTCCATGTTCAGTATGGACTCATTTTTTTTTTCAAATATTTTTTATCTAAGGTGGGTTGAATCTGTGAATGCAGAACCTGTGGACAATGAAGGACCAACTATAATATGAATCTGTCTTTACTGATATGCTGCCAACTCCTTAAGAAGAGGTGTCCTGTATTATTCACTCCATAACAGTATCTGAGATCCTCCATAAATGCTCGCAGGTGGTATTAATGCCACCTTTTATCAAATGTACCACACCAAGTACCTGAGATACAAAATCTTGTTTAGTCCTCACACAACTCACCAAGTATTACTTACCCCATTTTTCAGATACGGAACCTCAGCTAAACATGAGATGAAAGAATGAGCCAGCCTGAACAGGCCAACTCCAGCCCTCCCCAAACCCGAGCATGTACGTCCGACCCTGGGAATAATCATGCTGTGTCCTTAGGTGGCCTGGGATAGATGTTTATTTCCAGCCATTGAAATCTACTCAATTTGAGGCAGTCCAATCAATAAGCTGCTCTTGAATAAACATCAGGGGCATCTGTGCTCTGCAAAGGAGCAGCTTGTCATTTTGACAGCCCTGAGCAAGGTTAATTAGCCCTTCCTATGGCCAGTGGGCACTAAATTCTCCCATATCTTACATTTTCTCCAGGCGAAAGAGCTTTCATGGTAATCTTTCTAAAACGCAATGTGCCTGCAAGATAAAAAGTCACAGAGAGGTGGCACAGTGGGTGAATTAACTGAGAAAGGGGCTGAGGGGACTTAATCACTGTCGCCCGGTAATTGAGGGTAGATGGACCGTAATTGAGGGAGAATCGCACCAACACATGTGCAAGCCCTGTGTTAAGTGCTTTGCATTCAGTGTCTCTCCCCCACCCCCAGCACCCCTCCCACCTCTTAGGAGCAGCACAGTCTTTGCCACCATCCTATTCACAAGCCCAGCGGCCATCTATCCTAGCCCAGTCCTCTTCCCAATCTGCAGCTGCCCAGCATCTCTTCCTTCCCACCCTCTCTGTCCCTACCCACAGCCCCCTTAGCCTGCGTGAGTCTGAACCCCTGCTTCCTCCACTTTGTTGCTGGCTGTGGACAGCCTGTGCTCCCCTGCCGCCCTTTCCCTGCTAAGCACTTTGATGTAGCAGGGCTGGACCTGGAGTCTCATCTCATTTCACTGGATGTGTGCTCCCTGGGTGATGCCACAAAAGCCCAGGTAAGATTTGACTTAACAGCAATCAGTGACACCCTTAGAACACCCACAGATCTTCACATTCACCCAAGACAGAAACAGAAATCAGGTCCACAGCAAATCTCCAAACTCACTCAGCAAATGACCAGCTGCCAGAAGCCTATGGAGGCAAAAGAATTGCAACTCTTTTCCTGGTCTCTTCCTGTCCATCCCAAATTAGAAGGAAGTGGGAAGAGGGAAGAAAATGATCCTAAGAAGCTAGCAGTAAGCTGTACATGTATCAAATGTGCACTCTTCTATATGTGTATTATACCTCAATAACAGTTTTTAAAGAACCCAAATAAAGCAGAGAGCAAACAGGAAATTTATGACCTAGATTAATTGCACTGAATAGCTGAAGCACAAGAAAGAAATAGAAATATTAATTCACTTTCCTGTTCCTAATAATGTCCAAGGAAAGAATGCGCAAGACCTTCATGGGTTACAAGCAGGTAATGAGTGTGTCTATTTGCAATGATACACCATGACAAGTCTTCAACAAGACTTTGGCAAAGTTGTACACCTGGAGGAAAGGGTATGAAAGACATCTGATCCACCTTATCCTTTTCTAGATAAGGAAACGGAGGCTAAGAGAGGGAAGAATCTCATCTCAGTGCAGCCATCCTCTGCCTTCCAAGTCTCCCCTACCTTCTCATCCACTGAGATGTTGATGAAGGTGAGTCGACCAGGACCACAAAGGGCTAGGAGAGCTCAAGCAGACCTTCCCTTGTTTCCTGGGCTCCCAAGGCCAGTTACAGCAAAGCACATCCCATCTCGTTGGTGGCAGGGATTTTTTCTCTTTGATGTATGATCACTTAATTCCCTCCTTGATTGCTTTTCAAAAGCAATCTAAATTAACGTGAACCCACAAGGGCAAGACTCCCTGTGAATAATTAGTGCATGATAATAAATACAAATGAGGAAAGATGCAAAGTTGGCCTAAGAACTCATGCTCCCTACTCCCCAGCCCATTCTCTTTTCATTGGAAATTCTCTTTACACTATTAAGAAAAGGTTTCAAGGAAACTTGAAAGAGGTAGTGCTTCTTAATAGGCCATTAGGTTCACTGAAAAACAGCAGAAAGGGAAAACCAGAAGCTAAAAGAATCAGACAAATGACTGCTATGGTTTTCTCCCCCACCCCCTTTTTTGTAGTTTCTGCTGGAGATGAAACACTTATCTAGCTTTCTCCCATTTAGAGGAGGGCATATCCTCACAGTCAAGAAAGACCTGCCTAATGTGGTCCCACCCCTTCTCCTACAAAACCTTGGCCCCAGTCAGTCTCCACTCCTTTCTTTCCTTGGCTAAGGCCAAACGGTTTCCACCTGGCTACGGTGTGGATATTGTTTGAGTGTGTCCTGGGCTAGTGCCCACCACTGTCTGCATTTCTTCCCTCTTTCCTGGCAACACAGCTAGACTACATTTCCCAGTCTTCCCTGTAGCCAGATGTGGTCATGTGTCTGACCAAAGGAAGGTGAACACAGTAGCAAGAGCCCCTTCCAGGCCTAATCCATAAAGAATTCTCAGGCACTATCCTCACTTTCTCTTTCCCATCTGTGGCTGAATGAGGAGTCCGCAGGCTTTGAGGAAGGGGCAAGTCACAAGAGGGAAGAAGCCTGGATCCTCGAATGGGTGTGTAGAATAGAAACTTCCTTACCAATTTAAAATGAGTTTGAAATAAATTTTTATTGTTCTAAACCTCTGAGATTTTGATATTTATTGGTTATGGCGCTGTTTTACATATTGTAACGAATACGTGACAGCATATAGATTTTTTTTAAGAGGGGTGCTAGGGATTGAGCCCATGGCCTCATTATGCTAGGCAAGTGCTCTGCCACCGAGCCACACCCCCAGCCTCCAATGGCATGTAGATTTTATTTCACACATCTGCTCTGATTTATGGCAGTGGCTGCATGGAACTCCATGTTGGGGATGGTTAGGCAACATCTAAGTTTACTAGGAAAGCCTGTCATGATTGATTAGTTATGTCTGCCATGATCAAAGTTTAAATTTTTAAAAAAGGAGGCAATGAAGCTGTTTTCCTTTCTCTATGACACATGTTTTAGTATTTAATTTAGCATCTGACTGTGTATAGTCTTATACCGATCTTTTACTGTTCTGTGTGCCTCAATCTTACTTCCTCTAGAAAGTTATAAACTCCTTGAGGGCAGAGATTAAATCTTGCCCACATCTGCCTTAAATAAGACATATAGGTGCAAATGCTAAATTAATAACAAATCCAAGCACTGGGGATATAGCTCAGTGAAAGAGCACTTACCTAGCCTGTGTGAAGCCCTAGGCTCCATTCCCAGCACCACCAAAAAAAAAATCCAAAGACAGAGATAAAATATTTGCAGAGGTTTAGGAGGACTTGAACATTATACAGAGAAACTGGACAAACTGGGGTTTAAGAAATGTTTCAGCCAATAAGACAAATCCCTGCTTCTCCTAAGCCAAATGGTGTGCTACAAGTCCCTTTTGGAAGTCAGTTTTTATCTATGGTCATCTTTAATGGGTGGAGTTGTGTAGAAAGGGCATGAACTAGCTGTGGAGCCCAAATATTGAGCTCTTCCCCCTCTTTTATTTAAAATCCTGGATTCTTTTTCTTTTTTTTTTTTTTTCTTTTTTTGCAGTACTGGAGGTTGAACCCAGGGCCTCACACTTGTATGCTCTCCAAGTGCTGGACCACTGAGCTGCATCCTCAGCCCAGCCCATTTCTTTTACTTTTTGACACAGGGTCTCACTAAGTTACACAGACTGCCTCTGGTCTCGAACTTGCGATCTACCTGCCCCTGCCTCCCGAGCCGCTGGGATTTCAGGCATGTGCCACCTCGCCTGGCTTTAAAATCCTGGATTTTAAATACTTGTTGTTAGATGTCATTGAGTGAGGTCCGACTCACAGTGACCCTATGTACAACAGAACAAAACACTACCCAAGACTTGCCATGCACAGCACTATTGTCACTTCTCTGCTATTCATAGGGTTTTCGATGGCTGATTGTTTCAGGAAGGGGCTGCCAGGTCCTTCTCCCAAGCCTACAGCACCCGGTATGCCCAGGTGATCCCCCATCCAAGGACTAACCAGACCCAACCCTGCTTAGCTTCCGGGATCAGATGAGATCAGACACTAGGGTGGTATGGCTGTAGATGTACACACTTACTATGTGGCAAATACGGTCCTAAGTGCTCTTCAGGCATGTTCTCATTGAATCCTGCCAGTATATGGAGAAAGGGTGCTACAATCATCCCTGCTTCACAAACAAAGCTGGCACACAAGAGAGGTTAAGTAACCTCCCCAGGATCTCAGGACCAGTAATGGCAAAGTGGGGACTTAAACACAGTGAGAGGAAAAACTCAGAGAAGAACAGAACTGCATTTAGAAACATACTTAGACAATCCATGGAAGATTCTGGTAATTTCACCAATATAAACAGTCAACTCACATTGGAAAAAAATACCCCACGAAGGCCTCGTGATTTCTCCAAACCGCTAAAGGACACAGAATAAGGAGTTATCCATCCCAGCTCCAGTGACAAGCAGCATCAGTGAGGGATTCAGAAGGCGGGAAATGAGGCAGGTGATGTAAGCAGCACTCAGGTAGGTCTCTTGAACTCTCAGCATGAACATGCAGGTTCACTATGATGTCAAGCATGACAGGTTGACCCTCAAAGGTCCCACTTGGTTCAAAATACTCCCTAAAACTAAGACTGTGGTATAATGGAATATCACAGGCTGGCTCCCAGCCCTGGGGCTTGCTGTTTTAGAACAGGAAGAGATGCCCATCAGTGTATTTCAAGGCTTAAAGCTGGCATGTACTGAAGCCACCTGGGGTTACTTGACATCTGTTGTAGCACACAGTCCCCCCCCCTTTTTTTTTTTTTTTTTTGGTTTCATGAGGCTTTAATCAGCCAGCTATTTGGAGCCTGAATTAGGATTTCACAATCAGCGCCAAATAACCAAAAACTCCAAAGAAGCCTCATGACCAAAACAGAACTTGCAGCTAGTGGTTCAGCAAGGGTAGCCTCCTGGGAACAAACTTCGCCTGAGATCAAAGGAGAGTCAAATGCTATGTCACACCTGGGTGATGGAGACCCTGGGGGCAGGAGAGCCCACCTCAGGCTCAGTTGCTTCTGAGGTTACTTCTGTAACCTTGGCCTAGAAAGCTCTGTCCTCCCATCCCTGAGCAAAATCCTAAGTTCCTTCAAGGTCTAGTATAAATGTCAGCTTCTCTGAGCAGGGTCACCTCCCTGACCCCATCCCCACCACATCTCCACTCCCTGCAGAAAGAGACGGCTCCACTGCTCCACAGTCTGCAGCTTCTGCACCCAGCCCACTCCACGTGCTTCTGGGGGAGTAGAATGAGCACAGGTGTGGAGCTCCCCCCGCCCCCCGCACTCACAGCCATGTGGAGGCAGAGCCAGGCCCAGGTCCCAGAGTCACCAGGACCATTATGATTGGCATGTGGACAGCAGGGGACAGAAAAGGCTAAAACTGAACATGCTGCCCAAATTCCTCTACCATAGGCAAGTATTGCTTTCACAATTGGAAAAACAAACATTTTTTAATGGGGTATACATTCCCCATGCTAAAGAAACTTACGACATATATATATATATATATATTTTTTTTTTTCACGAGAAATAGAGCGATCCATTCACAGCACACCAAACGATCGACCGATGACAGCAGGCACTGACCACTGACAGAGTGCCTTAGGTGCACAGGGAAGGAGTGGCATGGCCTGCCTGTGGGGGTCATGGGCGGCTTCACAAGGAACAAGTGGTTCCCTGGACACATGAGGATGAGTGAGCGCTCCGCTGGTAAACGAGACAAGGGCAGCAAAGGCAGAAGGGACTCCCAGGCAGAAGGAGCCACACATACAAAGGCACAGGAGTGCAGGCTAAATGACATTGCTGGAAGGCGGGGCACATGGGAGATAATGTTGGATGTGAGGTTTGAAATTGTGCAACATAGGGTCAACTCACAGGCGTGGGGTCCTCGAACGCTGCACGTTCCAAAGGAAGGACTGGGCCTCGACGAGCTCCTGGGAGACAATCTCTGAGCCCTTGGCACAGCCTGCCTGATGGCACCTGTTTCTACCCCTGGGCCACACCAGATAATCTGTGCTAACACTGTGATGCCTTGTGAAGGTGTCCTCTTGCTGGCCGGGGGTTCTGGGCTATTTTGCATCAGTTTGGTGTCTCTGAGCAGTGGGAGACTGAAAACAGGAGATACAGTGAGGGTCCTGGACCCACACCTCTGTGGCGGATCCCTGAAGCAGGGACACCAAGGCTCAGGTGATCTTCTGTGGTTGGCAACACGTCGTTAAGTGTTGTCACACATCATTGCGGGGATAATGAAGCACTGTGACTCGACCCTATGCACCTTTTTCCTTTGCTGATTTCACGGTGTGTCCTTTTGCCGTAATAAACCATCATCATAAGTAGAACGGTTTTTCTGAATTCTGTGGGTCCTAGAGGATCATCAAACCTAATGCTGGTCTTGGGAGCCCCCACCACAGAGGGTCAGGCAGGGGCAGGGCAAGAAGAGCTTTGCCTGGGGTGTTAATGAGTCTGAACTTCACCAGGGAGATAGTTGTTATGGAACGGAAGGGTTCAAACCCAGGGCTGGCATGAGAAGGTCAAATCTAGGCCTCTGTGAAATATTTCAGACTCCAGGTGGGAATGGATGGAGGGAAGAGGAAAAGCTGGAACAAGAGACCAAGACTAAGGAGGAATTGCTGAACCAGTACTAGAGCTAGTAAGCCCTGGGTAACAGGCAAAGGGCCAAAGAGAAGAGCCACATTTACGAGATAGTCAAGAAATAGATGCAGGAAACTTGGTAACCAGTTGCACTCTGGGGTAAGGAAAAAAAAATCAAGGATGACCATTAGATTTCTGGCCTGGGCAACTCGATGGATGATGTAGCAGCCAAATCCTATGGGGAGAAACTGAGGTTTGGAAGTTTCCTGCTTCTCAAGCCCAGCCTAGCTCTTTTGCTATCTTCATTCCTACAATCCAGGGCCATGGAGGGCACTTCATCCATTCTTTTTTTCTCTCTTTGAAGCCATCCCTTCAGCCCTGCACCCACAGTGATCACCAAAAGCTCATTCACTCATAAAAACCAAAAGGTGAAGTTGGCCAATCTCCCTGACCTTGATTTCTCTGTGGGCTGACTCACAAGAAAGGCATTAGTGCTTTCTGTGAAAGGAGAAGCCAGGTGGAGGAAACTCCCAGGTTGGGCAACAGAGGCTAAAGAAACTGGATGTGCAAGATTTCAGATACCAAGATAGGAGCCTGGGCCAGATAGCAGGGAGGACAGACTCGGCTCCCTGGGATCCTAAAGCAGGAGCATAGCAGAGAATGTACTGGTGAGAAACAAGGGCTCTCTGGTCTGCACAGCAAGTGTTTCCTTGCCTGGGGCTCAGTAGTACTTTCTGTGTTTCCAAGGAGCAAGGAGACAATAGGAGCTGTGGTCCCTCCAGCGGGGCCCTGAGATCAGACCTCACAAAGAGTGGCCAGGCCTTCTGGGTGAAAGGTGATCCAACCTGTCACCAAGCCCAAGGGTGAACTCCACATCTCCTGGCAGGGCTTTGATACCTCCAGTAGCCGTCAGCAGCAGAGGCCCTCGGGAAGCAGCACCAGAAAGTACTCAGCACCAGCCTTCGTCGCCCTGCCACTATCCCATCACTGCACAATCAGAGAAGGGCACAGCTGGCCTGGGTCCTCCTGCTCTTCCTTCCTCCTGTGCTTACTCCCCAGTGACAAACGCTGGAACTTCAGAGGCGCTCGCAAGCCATTCTACTCAGCAGAGAGCCCAGAGGGAGAAAGGCAGAGAGCAGGTAGAGGGAGAGATGGAACCAGTCAGTCTCTACATCCCAAATGGAAACCCTAATGGAGCAAGAGCCTCTCACCAATCCTTTCCCAATAAGGTAATACAGGAAACGATCGAAAGTACAGGCTCTGGAATTGAGCAGACTGGGCCTAGAATCCAAAATGGGCCATTTACTAGCTATGTGACTGGACAAGTGACTTCATATTCCTGACCCTCAGTCTTCTCATCTATAAAATAGGACAGGGAAACCCTACCTCATAAGGTTGATATATGGATTGTTGTTGTTAGGTGCCGTCGAGTTGAGTCTGACTCATAGCAACCCTCATAGGGTTTTCAATGGCTGACTGTTTTAGGATTGCCTTGGGAGTGGATTGCCAGGTCCTTCTCCCATTTTGCGGTGCTGGGAATTGAACTTGGGACCCCAGAGACTGCAGAGCAGTGCTCTACCAACTGAGCTAAATCCCAGCCCTGATATATGGATTAGATAAGCTAAAGTCTAAAATGTCTTGCATACAATAAGGGATCAGAAAAAGTTCTCTACTTTTTACTAGTTGGCTCTCAAAGGCTGGAGATCAAAGATGAGACTTTTGAGCGCTGAGTCTGTAAGTCCTACAGTGAGACATGGTTCCTGTATTCATGCTCCTAACTCTGCAGGGCGGGAAGCCTCCTGATAGGTTATGTCATCTACCTTCATGGTGGGTGAGGAAATAGAGCTCCTGCATGGCCTGGGAAGAGGGCTTTGGACAGAGCATTAACATTGCCCTCTATAGCGAGTCATTTGATATTTTATCCAGGTCCTGACTTGTGGCATCCTATTGCTTTGCTTTTATAAGTTTCCATGGAAAGGAATGAACAATGGAATAAAAGTCTGGAGCCCTGGGTTCTGGCCTGGGCTTTCCCACTACTTTGCTGTGTGTCCTGAGAAGAGCTGGTCCCCATCTCACCCCCTACTTGTTTTTCTGGAAAGGCACTTCTTCATTCAATGACATGTATCTACTGGCTCTACTTCTAAGAATCCAACCTAAAACACTTAGAGTGAAAATTTAGACAAAAAGAAAAGATTACCGTGACTTTGGAGGATCCCAGGAAGCTTTCTGAAGAAGATGTAGAGGAAATTAAGATTGGAGAAGAAAGCCAGGAAGATACTCCAGATGGAGGGAATGGTTTAATTCAGGTCAAATAAATAACCATGCACTTGACCAATCTGTCTACCAGGCTGGGCAGAGTCCCCTTAGAAACAAAGCATGGGCACTGGGACTACCTATTAGGGGCCACCAAGGTTGGAGAAGGGGGTTTTCATGTCTGCAGTATGATGAGGGAAGTTCAACTGTGGTCTGTCAAGATGTGTGGCTCACCAAATGGTAAGCACCTGTAATCCCAGCACTTGGGAGGCTGAGGCAAGGAGATCACAAGTTTGAGGCCAGCTTGGGCTACATAGTGAGACTCTGTCTCAAAAAAATTTTTTTTAATTACAGAAAAAAAGGATGTGTGGGTCTCTGGGTAGGACATTAACGTGTCATCATTTGCACTTGCAACACAATCTGCATGAAAACCTTAGGGGCTAGAAGACCCTTTTCAGATCATATAGTGCCACTGATGGATGAGAGTTTTGAGGTATAGAAAGGGTCAATATTACTTATTTTACCAGATATGTTGCCTTTGCTTGTAATTCCAAAGACTCAGGAGGCAGGAGAACTGTGAATTCAAGGCCAGAGGTAGTGTGCAAGACCTTGACTCAAAATAAAATTAAATGAAAATGGACTGTAGGTGCAACCCAGTGGTAGACCACTTACAAAGTATGTGTGAAGCGCTGGGTTCAACTCTGAAGCACCACATAAAAAAAAAAGAATGCACACAACCAAAAAATATGGCATCAGAAGCTCATAAGGCTTCCTATAAAATAAATTGTAAAGAATAGATCAATTTAAAGAAAAAGAGACAGAAAATAATACCAGTGATATAGATATGGAAAGGTTACAAAGGTAAGACGCAAATCCCCTAAAGTTTACAAACTGCTATAGTTCTATGCTCTTGTTCTTTTCCAGGGCTGGAGACAGAACCCAGGGCCTGGGACTTGCCAGATAGGTTCTCCACTACTGAGCTACACCCCTAGCCCCTGCACTCTCATTCTAAGAGGGCAAACTTGAGCCCAGAGAGGGAGAGGGAACTGCCAAAGTCCATGCAGCCAGTTAGCTGTAGAAATAAGGGTAGACCTGGGTCTTCTGATTCATAGTTCCATGTTTTCAACTCTGTCATGCTTCCCCTTTTAAAGAAGGAAGAGAAACAACATATTTTTTTCTAGAACATACCTTTCCAAAATTTTGTCCTCCCCTTAAAAGATACAGAGAACCTACAAGGTTCTTCATTCATCGCAAGAAGCAGCTACCTTCCCTTTTAAATCAAACTCAGTGACAGTTTTCATGGTAGAAAAAGGAATCTGATGACAGAAAGTACTGGCCTGAAGAGGATACAAAACCTTTAGAAATCTGTCACCCCTGAATTCATCCTACTGATAACATCAGATGTCAGTGTTGGGAAGGAAAGTTGGCATTTTGATGCCAGCCTTTGCCTCCAGCTATTCCATGGCACATTCCTTGTCAAAGTAGCCTGTGTACCAAACTAAAATCTGCAGACAGGTTGACTTGGAATTCATTTTGCTGAGAATTGTGAGTGAGACTGACTTTGCTGCTAAACAGCTATGGAATTCCAGTCACCCTTCTTAACCTCTCCAGGCCTCACTTTACCCACTCTTAAATAGAGACAATTGTTATTGTTTTTGTTGTCAGGTGCCGTGGTCCGACTCATAGCAACCCTATGAACAACAGATGAAACACTCCCCAAATCCATGCCATGCCCAGCACTATGTCAGTGCTTCTCTGCTATTCATAGGGTTTTCAATGGCAGATTGTTTGGAAAGTGGGCTGCCAGGTCCTTCTCCCTAATTTAAAATGGGCTAGGGATGCAGCTCAGTGACAGAGCACTTGCAACGCATGTATGAGGCCCTGGGTTCAACCCCCAAGTACCACAATAAATAAACAAACAAACAAACAAACAAATAAATGAGGTCTCATAATTAAATTACATTGTTGTTAAAAGTTTAAAGGGCTTCTTTGCCACCATGGGGCTTTTTAATATGAATTGTAAGTCTCCAAGAGGGAATAGAGTAAGAAGCCTTTCCAAAATTTATTTGTCAAATTATTCAATTTAAGTAGACTCTCTCTTAACTATAATATTCCAGAGGATATTTCAAGAAATGTGAAACTATCCTATTGTAGTAACTCTTAGTTTTATTATTACTTTTAGTTAGATTGCCTGTTGCTTTACAGAAACTCATAAACTCTATATTACCATCTAGAGAGCACAGCCCTTTCTAGAAGGCTCATGTTTCAGACCTATAATAAAGACTGATCATGCCTACCTACTTGTTCCACAGGCAAAACTTTGGATGACATGGCCTTCCATCATCATATTTTATTAAGTTCAGATGTTTTCTGACAAGTTGAACATTCTGTGTATGTCTTCACAGCCTTATGTGTATGTATCATGTAATCAATATTTATTTAATATTTATCTTGCCTTTCCCCTACCCCCCATGTCTGTCAGTTTGCCATGTTGTAGGGGCTTGTGTGTTGCTGTCATGCTAAAAGCTATGCTACCGGTATTACAGACACCAGCAGGGCCACCCATGTGGACAGGTTTCAGCTGAGCTTCCAGACCAAGATAGACTAGGGAGAAGGACCTGGTAGCCCACTCCCGAAATAATTAGCCATGTAACACCATATGAACAGCAGAGAAACACTGTTAGATATACTGCCAGAAAATGAGCCCTCTAGGTGGGAAGGCACTCAAAAGACAACAGGGGAAGAGTTGCCTCCTCTAAGTAGGGTCTACCCTAATGATGGAAACAGAGTAAAACCCAAGGGACCTCCATTTGCCGATGTGGCACAACTCAAAATGAGGAGGAACAACTGTAAGCATCTATTAATAACTGGAACATGGAATGTACGTAGTATGAATCTAGGAAAAGTAGACATTGTCAAAAGGGAAATGGAGTGCATAAACATCAACATTCTAGGCATCAGTGAACTAAAATGGACTGGCATGGGCCATTTTGAATCAGGTAATCATATGGTCTACTATGCTGAGAATGACACATTGAATAAGGGAGACAGGAGAAGAATTGATACTTTTGAATTATGGTGCTAGAGACAAATATTGAATATACCACGGACTGCCAAAAGAACCAAAAGATCTGTCCTAGAAGAAGTGCCACCAGAGTACTCCCTGGAGGCAAGGATGGCTAGATTGCATCTTACATATTTTGGACATGTAGTCAGAAGGGACCCATCCCTGGAGAAGGACATCATGTTTGGGAGAGTTGCAGGTGAACAACAACAAAAAAGGGAAAACCCTCAACCAGATGGATTGACACAGTGTCTGCAACAATGGGCTTAAACATAAATAACATCATGTGCCTGGCACAGAATCGGGGAGTGTTTCATTCTACTGCACAGAGAGTCCCTATGAGTCAGACCCGACTCAACAGCACTTAACAACAACAACAACATCTTGCCTTTTTTCTATGGCTTACTATCTCTCTATATAGGTGCACCAAGTCAAGGAAGAGATGCTCTTCTTCCAAGGCTGCTCAGTTCCCACAGACAGTGATAAGGAGGACTGGGATCATAAAGAAGGAATAATTTCCTCTCCTTATACAAGACTCCCTTGAGAAACCGCAGGGCCAGCTTCCTGGGCATGAGATCTGAGCAGCTACCTAGTGCCCAGCACACAGAAGGGTGCTTAGTTTGGTGCTCTACTAGCCCTGTCTTAAAATTCAAGTTCTGAACAGGAAGCCCCACATTTTCATTTTGTTCCAAGCCCTGATAATTATGCAGCTGACTTTGAACAACCAGTGATTAACAGTAAGGTCCACGAAGGCAAAGACCATACCTGTCCACTCCCAGCACCTGGCATTGTGTCTAGCACAGTAAAGGTGAAAACTATATATGTGTCAAATGAACAGGTACAAGGACGAGACTACAGAGCAGAGGACTGCACCTTGCCCTACCTAACAAACAAGGCTTATGGTCACATGTTAGATAGAATAATCACAAAGCAAGAACAAAAACGCACACAGTGTCTGGAGGAATAGGCCAGCACACAATGTTACAACCCCAGCCTACAGGGAGGGAAGCAAGCAAAAGACAGGAAGCCGGCAGACACACTGTCCTCTGTCCCCAAATAATGGGATATTTTCCAGCACTTCTCAAGGCAACAACCAATTTCAGCAAAGAATCTTACCCTGAATCTGGTGCATCTTCTCTGCGGTCCCCTCCAATGTTTGCTCCCCCTTTTCCTTTCTAAGCCAGCTATCTCTGATCCCCAGCACCTCTCAGCTGCTAAAAGACTGAAAGGTTTAATCTCCAAGAAGCACGCTCAAGGGCTCTGTTATCAGGATTGCTTAATTCCGCATTTGCAAAAGGCTTAATCATCTGCATCAGACCCCACTCCCATGACTCACTCGCACACACTCACTCACACATACTGGCTCTCTGCCTCTGCGACCTGATAGTTATTCTCACTTCATTAGTCCCTCAGCAGCATTCATACATGCAAATGCAGACAGGCAAGGGTGGAGGTGGGGTGTGCAGTCTTGTGTTCTTGTTTTCCAGTTACACTAATGTTCCAGGAAAACAGACTAAAAAAAAAAAAAACTTTAAAAAATGTCATGGCACTCCACTCCCCCACCAATCAAATGGTTTCCTGCTTTGTTCAATTTTATATCATTGCTGTGACAATACTATTAGATGTTACTACATTTACTTCAGAAGTCTCATTTCTAGTGGCTATGTAATATTCCATTAAATGGCTACAACCATCCAACATTTAACCATTCTCCTACTGTTAGTATTATATATGTTTTGCTTCTTTTAATTTTTAAATTGGCATTTAAAAACCATATATATTTATGGGATACCATGTGATGTTTTGATACATGGATACATTAGGTAATTTTCAAATCAGGATAAGAATATTTGTCTTCTCCAAAATTCATTATTTCTTTGTGGTGAAAACCCTCAAAATCCTTTCTTCTAGCTTGTTTGAAATATGCAGAGCATTATCATCTATAGTCACCCTACTGTGGAAGAGTTCTGCTTTTATTATAAACATTGCTGCAATGCTCATTTTTGAGAGCATGGATTCAAATTTTGGCTATTTCTAGCTATTGAAACCCTAAAGGACAAATAATAGTATTCACCAACTCAAAGCACAACTGATGGAAAAGTGCTTTATAATCTATATAAGCACTCAGCAAGTGTTTATAATTACTTCATGTCCCAAGCCCTGTCCAAAGGGAGCTAGTTACAAACATTTGGTTCATGTCCACTGAAAACCTGCCACTGAGACAGACACCGTCAAGCTACTAAATAGAGGGATAAAGACAAAAGAAAAAATGAGACGAATATCACTCTAAACATGAGAAGTATAATGTTTAAGAAAAAAATGAAGTCTTTGAAAAAGGCCTTACGAATTACAATATGCAGTATCAGGTTGTAGGCTGACTGATAATTAAGAAAATGGCATTGAAAAGCAAGCTGATAGAAACTGACAATATAGAAGATGCATGGCATCACTTCTATGCTTAGGGGGAAAATAACTATTGCCAGGAAGAAGGTAAACTGTATCCCACTGGGAATGCCACAGTGAGCTATTAAAACAAAATAATTTGTTCTTTATATGTAACCAATTGATTGTCTTAAGATAAATAAACTATATGATTGAAATTGCCATATTGGTGACAGTTGGGTGTTGAACCCAGGGCCCTGCATATATTTTGCAAGCACTACCACTGGGCTGCACCCCCAGCCCTTTTTTGTGTGTTTCTCCATTTCATCTTAACACACAGTCTTCGTAAGTTACACAGGCTGCCTCTGGCCTCAGTCCAGCAATGCTCCTGGCTCGGCCTCCTGAGTCGCTGGAATTATAGCCACCACCCCTGACTTAGAGCTGGGATTTAGCTCAGTGGGTAGAGCACTGCGCTGCAGTCTCTGAGGCCCCGAATTCAATTCCCAGCACCGCAAAAATGGGAGAAGGGCCTGGCAATCCACTCCCAAGGCAATCCCGAAGCACTCAGCCATTGAAAACCCTATGAGGGTCGCTATGAGTCAGATACCGATTCGACAGCACCTAACAACAACAACAACAACAACAACCCCTGACTTAAAATTACCTCATCTGAATAGACTTTATCAAGATCCTCCATATACCAACTATGTTATTTAGAAGATTGGCAAAGATCTTTTCATTCAGTCCATAAATAATTATTAGTGCTAATTACACACTCTCTTCTGCTAAATCTTAGGATAAACAGAAAGATGAAGAAGCTCCCTCTTCTCAAGGAGTCCACCATGGACCAACTGAATCCCATGGGAGGGTGGGGGTGGGGGGTGTCTAGTGATCTGTATCTTACTAAGATCCTTAGGTCACTGTAAGACATGCTAAAGCTGAAAAAACAGTGGTACCAATACAATGGCACTTTCCAGACACAATCCCACTTATATCTACACCCTGAGATCATTGGCTGTTGGTAGTTTGGAACTGTACCAATGGAGATCAAGAAGCAAGAGTAAGACAAGTAAGTAAGAGTAAGATGAAAGCACTCTGAAGGTCATTCTGGCGTCAGCCACCCTTGTGAGATCAGGGGAGGCTTTAGGTGGACTGCCTGGGAATTCGTAACTGTTAGGGTTTAGCTCAGCTGGTAGAGTGCTGCTCTGTGCTCTCAGAGGCCCTGGGTTCAATCCCCAGCACCGCAAACATGGGAGAAGCATGTGGCAGCCCCCTTGCTAAGCAATTACAAAATAATCAAGCCAACTCCAGAAACCCCTGCCTTGTGTTCTTAACAACTTGCCAATGTCTGCCCAGATGGATATACTCCCCAATTAGGTAGATACCTTTATTTTTATTTTTTATTTTTGGCTTAAGCCTTAACCACTATCATGAGGTCAAAAAAGGCCATGGAAATTAAATCTTGCTGTTTTTTTTAATTCCTAATTGTCACAATAAATGGAGAAAAGATTGAGGTTATCCTAGATTTTGTTCTACTTGGTTCTACAAGCAACACCCATGGAAGCAACAGTCAAGAAATCAAAAAATACATTGCTTTGGGAAAAGCTGTGGCAAAAGATCTCTTTAAAGTACTGAAAAGTAAAAATGTCACATTGAAGACAAAGGTGCACCTGACTCATGCCATGGTATTTCCAGTTGCATCATACGGTTGCAAAAGCTGGACACTGAACAAGGGAGATAGGAGAAGAATTGATGCTTTTGAGTTATGATGCTAGAGACAAATATTGAATATACCACGGACTGCCAAAAGAACCAACAGATCTGTCCTAGAAGAAGTACAACCAGAGTGCTTCTTGGAAGCAAGGATGGCTCGACTGTGTCTTACATATTTCAGACGTTTAGTCAGGAAGGATCAATCCCTAGAGAAGGACATCATGTTTGGGAGAGTGGCAGGTCAATGCAAAAGAGGAAAACCCTCCACCAGATGGATTGACACAGTGTCCACAACAATGGCCTTAAACATAGATAAGATTGTGTGCCTGGCACAGAATCGGGGAGTGTTTTGTTCTGCTGTATGTAGGGTCCCTGAGTTGGACTCCATGGCACCTAACAACAACTGTCACACAAATGTGGTTTTCCACGTAATCCCAGCACATTCCATCTGAGGGAAGGTGCCAGAGGTATGGCACTGTAGCACCTGCCTAAGTCCAGGTGAGTGCCTGGTGGGGTCACATGTGACCCAAAGATATCAATTACAGTTGCACGTCACTTTCCATATTTTATGATTGATCTCATGAGAACTGTTGATCTCATAATTTTTAGGATCTCTACATTATAACATGAGAAGAGAATCCTTTGTTATATTAGTTTTATTTTATTTTATTGTAGTTTTTGAAACCTGGGAAAACTGATTAGAATTTTATAAGTGCCTTAAGAAAAATTTCTCATTTTTGGATAATTATTGTTATGTGAATAAATGTTATGTTAGTGACTTTTGAAAGGTGCTTCAATTCATATAACAACACGGTTAAACTTTAAAAACAAATATCTTACATAATGAAAAGATTTTTTGTTTTGGGTTCTTGGATGGGCTCAAGAACCCGTATCTGTCAATTAGGTTGATGATACTGGTTAAGGGCTGAAATTGGTTTTCCAACAAGAAGGCTCAGTAACATTAGATGGACAGTAACAGAAGCCAGCCATGCCCTCCTCTTACCCTCTCCCAGCCAATACCTTTACCTCTCACAAATCAGGCTGGCAGATCTTAAGATCCTGAGTGAGGAACAGAGAATATGAGCTCCTCCAACATCCACTGGTGACTGAACCAGTGCTCAGGTGATGGAAAAGCCTGGAAGCCAAGACAGGTGTTCATCCAAATTAAGTGGTTCCAGAAAAAAATGAAAGCTTGCCTTCTCAGACATCTGGTGTCCATTAACCTCCTAAGCAGAGCTATAGCAGAGCCATCTGCTGGGACAGACTCCAGAGGCAAGGACTTCCCTACTCCTGGGTGTTTCTCATGCTCCCAGCAAAGGTCTGGACTTGAGAAGAGAGAGAAAGAGAATGACCCATCTGCCTGCAAGGCCTTCTGATTCCTTCCAAATGTAAGAGCCAGCAAAGCCGTGGTCAAGAGACATCTCACAGGGGTACAGCCATGCAACCTGATGTTTTCTATCAGGAGAAATCTACTAATAGCAATGTCAGTTTCTTTCTACATCAAGTACCTCTAACATTCAAGGAGACACTGCAATGATTAGAGGTGCTATTAAACCACAGTGATTCCTGAGTGGCCCGAATGACAAAGCGAAAGGAAAGGAACTAATGTTTCATGAGTACTCACCATGGGCCAGGCAGTGTGCTAGGGACTTTCAGATACTTTTTTGTCTCATTTAATCCTTACAAACCTTAAGTATTATTGTCTGAATTTTACAAACAACAAAGTTGAACTTCAAACTTAGGTCCCCCAATTTCCAGAAGAAGTCTAAGGCTTCTTTTGCTGGTGAGTGTGCCACAATTAAGCTACTTTCTTCAGTTTGGAGGATGGATGGGAGCGATGGAAGGAAGGGTTACAACAAAAGCTATTTGTGGGGCTCTAACAAAAGATTATGCATGGATAGGGTTTTCTGCCTTTGATGCCTTTGAAGATGACCAGACGGAGGCTTGAAATGTATCCATGGAAACAGCCATGGTGAGAGCAGCAGCCAAATTAGCTTGCCCTTGAGGCAGTTGGGTTGGGACCCTGGAGACTCTTCCTTGATGAAGACAGAGACTGGTGTCAGCTCCCACTTCATCTGCCAGCCTCGGCCTCCTCTGTCCCCACGGTTGAGACACCTGAGGGCTCAGTCCCTTCCCAAGACACCAGCCAAGCCAGACACCAGGCTCTCTGTGAAGCACACTCTGAGGCTCTAATCCCAGGGGTCTGAAAACCCTCATGGGGTGGCCCTGGGACAGCCTGCCACTCTGCCTTTCCCTAGCCTGCCTTGTCCAGCAAGACCTGGGCTCTACCCATGAACTCTTATGTGGTGCTGGGCTCCAGCCTCCAGGTGGAAACTGCACCTGCCTCACCCTCATGCCTCCTCCTATAGTCCTAACCCAGCTCTGTCCACCCCCCAGAAACCCCGTGTGCACTCCCTAGGAACCCCTGAGCTGACACGGGGCCCACATCTCCACTGACCCTACAGGACTTACACTTCGTACCCCAGGGCTTGGTGGCAGTTCCCCCACCCCCAGAGGGCGGAGTACCATTCTCCCCGCTGCAGCCGTGCTGGTGCCTCTGACGTTTCTCAGCTGAGCCCCTCACCAGAGTGTGGTGCTCCCTGGTGAAGACAGCCACCTCTCCAAAGCCACGCCCTCTTTTGTGGGAAAACCAACTGCCATGATAGGGTGACAGGAGAGGATGGCGCTCAGCCACCTCTCCCCAGATGAAAGCACTCTGAAGGTCATTCTGGCGTCAGCCACCCTTGTGAGATCAGGGGAGGCTTTTGGTGGACTGCCTGGGAATTTGTAACTGTTAGGATTTAGCTCAGTTGGTAGAGTGCTGCTTGGTGCTCTCAGAGGCCCTGGGTTCAATCCCCAGCACCTCAAACACAGGAGAAGGATGTGGCAGCCCACGCGCAAGGCAATTACAAAATAATCAGCCATTGAAAACTCCATGAGGCTTGCTATGAATCGGACTCAATTTGACCACACCTAACAACAAGAAGCCTGGGAGTTCAGTCTCTCCCCCCATCAGCCTCCTTCCTTCTTGTGCAGGCCTTCATCTCGAGAGCAAATCCCACTGAATTTGCCACCCAGGAGCCTCCAACTCAGGCACTGGTTCCTGGGGAACCCAGTCTCATAAAGACAATGTTTATCTTCATTATACTGAAGGCTCCCTAGCCCATGCCCCTCCCAGCTATGTCCCTGAAGATGCTGCCTTTCCCTCTCACTGACATAATCACCCACTCTGCCAACCCAAGAAAATCACTCTGAGCACTGAATTTGGATTCTAGTGCTAACTCTGCCAAATACATGCTGGGTATACTGGGGAATTACTTGACCTCTCTGAGCCAGATTCCTAATTATAAATTGATTGATCACTGAATATTGGGCTAGTTAACCTGGAAGCTTATAGCAAATTTAATTACCTTCATCATTCACCAAACACTTATTGAGAACTGACCACATACCCCAACCTAGACATCACTGCTTCCAGGAAGCCTTCCCTGATCCCTAAAGCTAGAACAGATAACTTTCTTCTGTGTTCCTGCATCTCTTAACCATATCATACTATATCTCTTACCCACTGCATTTTTTTTTTCCTTTGGTGGTACTGGGGGTTGAACCCAGGGCCTCGCACTTGCATGCCTTTGCAAGTGGTATACTGCTGAGCTGCACCCCTAGCCCATTTTTTTACTTTTTGAGACAGGGTGTTGGTAAATTACAGACTGCCTCTAGTCTTGAACTTATGATCCTCCTGCCTCTGCCTGCTGAGTCGCTGGGATTACAGGAGTGTGCCACCGCGGCCAGCTCACCCACTGCATTTTAATGACCTGATTTTTGCCATGGAGCTCCATGAAGGCAGGTAATGTGTTTATTCACCTTTGTATTCTGCTGCACCTAGCTCAGAACCTAGCACATGCTGAGGGTTTAAAAATATTTGGAAATTAACTCATTAGGTAATGAAGCTAGGTGCAGCAGATAAAGCAAAGAGAACATCCAGCACACACGCAGCCCTTTGCAATGTGCCAGTGGCTTTTACACTGCGGACCTCATTTGATCCATAAAGCAACCCTGTAGGGTAGACAAGGTAGGAACCATCTACCTCTTCCTATAGATGAAGATGCAAAGGTCAGGGTGTGCCTAGGTGGCTGACACCCAGATGGAGCCAGATCTCCTGCTTGCTAAGCCAGAATCTCCCTTCTTCCCCCACCTCTCACCAGACTTTACAGAGGTGGATACAGACCTCACATGGCGCGGTTTGACACTCTAGGTAGGTTGTGTCTCCACCACCATCCCAGCCCTCTCATGGAGTTGTGGCTTCTCTTATTCTGAGACCACCACAGGAGAACCAAACAAGTGGAGCCAGGAAGCAGGGGGACCCCATCTTGGAAACCATTGAGGGTCCAAGTCAAAATATCTCATGTGACAAAAATCTCAGCACAATAGCTCTGTGTCACCCTCAGGAAAGCTGAGGAAGACAGACAGCCTGCCAGAAAGGCAAGACAAGTGGAGGCCTTGGGGCCTGGACGCACAGCCCTGGGCAGAGCCTTAAGCTGGAAGGCACAGTGGCACTGGCACAGCAGGGAGGAGGGGGAGAGCCCAGAAGGCAGCTGGCCAAGCCTCCTGGCCTCCCATGCCCGCTGCCACCCCGCTCGCTCCTGGGCCTGAACTAGATGTGCCTTTGCTTCCACTAGCCGCGGCTCTGTGCTTATCTCTGTTTCTGTGTGCAGCATACACGAGCTGTCTTCTTTCTCTGAATATGCTATCAGGTGGGAGATAAAGTGGGGGATAAAATGGAGGTAGAGGGAGAGGCGTGCACACAAAAGCTCTCTTCCAGCTGCTAAACAGAAATGCTGTTCTCCTCTGCCCCACAGGCAGAAAACACTCTATACCCAAAGACAGTACCAAACGGATCTCAACTCTAAGGGTTTTTTTTTTTTGGTTTTTTTTTTTTTAAGTCCTAAGTGAATGCATGATTTTCCCCTAAAGAAACTGTGATAATACAATTAGCGATCCACAGAGGCCTAAGCTGGGAAATGCTGGCCCTCCCCACCCCAGCCCCAGCCTCCACAGGAGTTAGGCTTTGAAATGAAGAAATCTATTGTCACTGGGGAGTGTGAAGCTAAATCACAAATCCCAGCAGAGGGGTGATGCTGAAAACCTTCCTTTGTGGAGGCAGCCAGGGGCTGCGCATTGATGGCTGGACATTGCTGGCAGCAACACTAGGGCCTCTTCTTCTCTTGGCTTGTTTAAGCTTCCATGGGCCATAAACATTGATCACCATTTAGGCTATAGCAACTCAGTGACGTAAATTGTTTATGGGTCTGGAGTTCTGGGAGAGAATCTCCTTTCAGAACCCAAACTGGGAGAGGAATACCCAGAAAATTGCCGATTGTGATTTGAAAAATGTGTGGGGAACACCCGACCAGTGCTGTCCAGTCAAAATATAAAGCAAAAAAGCTGGGCGAAGGAGCTCATGCCTGTTAATCCCAGCGCTTAGGAGAACAGGGCTGAGTATGTAACGCAGGGGTACAGCGCTTGGCTAGAGTACACAACACTTTGAGTTCCATCCCCAGTACCACCAAAACAAACAAAAAACACCAAACAGCCATTTTATGCTTCTTATAGTTTGCCACCAAAAAAAAAAAAAAAAAGCCTTAAAAATTGCAGGCTCTGTGCTAAACTCTAGCTGCATTATTGCATTTCACACTTATAACAAACCTGCTTAAGCAAACAGGTACTGTTTTTAATCTTGTGTTATTGGTGAGGAAGACACAACTTAAACACATTCAACAAATAATTCAGCTGGGCATGGTAGCACATGCCCATAGTCCCAGCACTTCAGAGGCTGAGGCAGAAGGATGACAAGCTCAAAACTAGTCTGGGTGACACTGCAAGACTCTGTCTCAAAAAACAATGACAACAAACAATGAATAATTCAAGGCTCTACAACTAATAGAGTGACAGTCAGGATTTGAACTCAGGGAGCCTGGTTCCTGAGCCCCTATGTGTTAAATATGACCTCCTCCACAAAACCTTTTTGATGGTCCTCAGATAGATACAGAAATAACCCAGGAAGGAAATGGAAATGAGATTTGTTGTAATCCATTCTCAGCACAATAGTCCCCAAACCCCGCTTAAAACACAAACCACTCCCCCTTCTCCAAATCAAATCAGAATAAAACCCAACATCTTTTGTTGCCTCCCTGTTCATCCTGCATGCTCTGTACAACCTCAATGCCTCTCCTACCTCGTCTTCTGCTTCTCCCCTTGGTTTACTGTGCTCCTGCTATGCCAGCCTCCTCCTTCTCTCTTAAACCAGCCAAGGGCATGGGCTGGTGTTAGTCTCTCCACCTGCAGTGTTCTTCCAGTTAGACCCACCCAGCCAGCTCCTCCTCTCATTCAGGGCTTTGCTCAGACATCCCCTCAACCCAGAGGCTTTCTCTTCCCTCTGTCTACAACAGGGCAAGCCTCCCAGCCCTCAGCCCAGTGGCCCCCACCTCCTATTCTCTTTATGTTCCTACACAGTGTCTACCCTTCCTTGGCATGACAGTCTGCCCTTATTTCTCTACTAACCCTCTGCCTCCTCCTGCCAAAGGTAACTTCAAGAGACCAGAGACTTCACTTGTTCACTCAGACCCTAAAACGGTACCTGGCATATAGTCAATGCCCAATAAGTATTTGTTGAATTGAGGAATCCATTGAGTGCTTCAGCTAATCCTCACATGGGATGACCACCACCCTGGTTCACCAGAGACTAAGGTGGGATTCTGGGAAGTGAGACTTTGGGTGCTGAAACTGGGTAAGTCCCATGCAAACCAGGGAAAGCTGGTCACCCACCTATCCTTCTAAGATACTGCATTAGGTCCTACTAGCTCCATTTTACAGAGGAAGAAACTCAGACCCAGATATTGAGGAACAGGAGCCCCAACTAAATGAACTATGGATTTCCCTCCCAGTAATCTCAGATTTCTGTTCTTTAATTAATTAATATTTAACAGTATGACTGGTTCAAAACATGAGTTCCCCCAAAACTGAGTGACCCCCAACCAGGACTGGCATGCATTTATTCACTCCGTCAATACCATATGAGCTCCTGCTATGGTGCTAGGTACTGCACTAGGCAGTAATGAGCACTTAGTTTCTGCTTGTGTAAGATTCACCTTTTTGAAAAATTAAATTTTATTGTGTATATTTGAGGTTTATTACATGATATTATGGGATAATTGTAGATCATAAAATGGTTACTATAGAGAGGTAAATTAACCTATCCACTATCTCACAGTTACTTTTTTGTGTGATAAGAGCTACTAAAATTGACTTATTTAACAGAAATCCCAAATACAATAAAATTTTATTAACTACAGCCCTCCTGATATACGTTAGATTTCTAGACTTGTTCATCCTCCACGTGCTGTTTTGTATTCGTTGACCTACACCTCCTCGTTTCCCCTCTACACAGCCCTAGTAACTACTGTTTCATTTTTCTATCTCTGTAATTTTTACCTTTTTCTAAATTTTACGTAAGTGATTTTTATTCTTATGTTTTCCACTTTTTTAGATTTCACATAAGTGATTTTTATTCTCTACCTGTATTTTTGAACTTTTTAAAGATTTCACATATAAGTGACATTATGCAATATTTTTCTTTCTGTATCTATCTTATTTCAACCCAGTATAGTATCTTCTGTGTTGTGGCAAATGGCAGTATCTCCTTTTTAATAGCTGAATAATATTTCATGGTGTACACACACGTACATACATACACACGTTTCTTTCTCCACTGACCCTCTGACTGACACTTAGGTTGTCTCCATATCTTGTCTACTGAAATAACACTCCATGAACATGAAATGCAGCTATCTTTACAAGGTAGTGACCTCACCTGCTTTTGGTGTATTCCCAGAAGAGAGATCCAGAAGGCTGCTTTTATAACATCATTCTGCTGCTTAAAGCCCCACATCTAGAGACTGACAATATGGAAAGATTATGCTTTCAGAATAACCAGACTTAGTTTGTACCTGAGTTCTGCTATGTATAAATTCTGGGCAAGCCTTGCAATCTCCCTAAATTAGTTCCCCTGTAAAATAGGACAGGTAATCCCAGGGATGAGAACAGTCCAATCATCTATGTACTACAGACTGGGACCCTTGGGAAGCAAACTCCAAGCTGGAGACCCTCACACAGGGAGTTGGTTAAGATGAGCATGAAAACCATAGAAGCAAGGAAAACAGAATGGGGCAGCGTGAGAAACCTGGCTATAACATAGTCCCAGTGGAGCCTCAGCAGACTCTCAAGGGAAGTGCTGAAGCTGAAGCGGCCCTTCACAGTTGTTCCAGCTTGCGGTGAAGGGGCTGGGCCTCTGGAAAGGGTCGTAATCTTGGGAGAAGTTGTTTTCATCAATGAAGACATTTCTCTAAGATGACAGACAGCTGAGCTGCTATCCAACAATAAATCCCAGGACCCCAGATAAATCCTTCAATCCTGGAAGGAAGCCATAGTTTGGATCTTGAGTGTCCCTCAAAGGCCCAGGAGTTGACGACTCGGTCCCCAGGTTGGTGCTATTGGGAAGCAGTGGAATCTTGAAGAGCTTGGGCTGAGTAGGAGGTCTTCAGGTCATTAGAGGAATAGCCTTGAGGGAGACTGTGGAGCCCCAGGCACAGTCCCTCTTTTGCTTCCTGGCCATGAGGTGAGCAGTTCTGCTCTATCACACATCCCTGCCATGATGTGCTGCCTTGGCATAGGCCCAAAGTGACAACACCAACTTACTGTTGACTGGAAATTCCAAAACTGAGTTGATTATCTCAAGTATTTTGTTGTAGCAGCAGGAGGCTGCCTAACACAAAAAGGATCTCCATCTTTTCTGTTTGTTTGTTGAGGCAGGCTCTTACTACATAGCCCAGGCCGTCCTGGAACGCACAGTCCTCCTCCTTGTGCATCCTGAGGGCTAGGACAGAGGCCACCATTTCCGGTGGGATCGCCATATCCATCTGCCACAACATGTAACACACACCGTGTAAGTGCTCAACAGGTGACACTGTTGTTGTGATAGACATACTTCAAAGCCAGGCTTATCACTGCAGTCTGGGCTCCTTCTGCTCAGCCTCCCAGCTCTTTATCTGAACCTCTCCTGTCACCTTTGCTCTAGTTCCAATAAGGTCTGAACAGACCCCATCCTCCTACAGACAGGGAAGATCTTGAGAGCAGTCCCCACAACTGATTCATCTTTGTGACCCCTCCCACAGTTGCCAGTGGCACTCCAGGCCTCCTGAGTAGCTAATGAATGAGCAAGAGTATGCCCCCTCCCTCCCAGACCTCCCACTGGGTTATTATGGAATTCCACCATATCCTTTCCCAATTCTGCATGTCACCAGTCCCACTCAGCTTAACCTACCTACCTGCAGTGCCCCCCAGGGTCAAACTATCCCCTGCAAAGCAACACTCACCCAGAAACCACTTAGACTTTGCAACTGCAGCATGACACCCCTCTCGGCTCCCCCCACCCCAGATCTCCCTCCACAGGGAGGAAATCCAATTGCCAACAGCCAGCTAGTTTCCACCACACAGCAAACAGAAAACCCAGAAGGGTCTTGAGGAGTTGTCCTCCCCTGCACCCACAGCACGGACTCTGCTACAACCACGTGCCTACTCTCTTCACTACAAGGAAGGAGTTGCAAGGGTTAAGACCAGAACCCACAGATCTCGACAGCCATGTTCAAGTCAGTGGCCTTCTCATTACACCATGCCACCTTCCTGAGGATCTTCATCCTGCTGAAATGTCCCCTTGTTGGCGACTGTGGGGCCAAATCACTCACTACTTTAGGAAAGGAGGATAACAGGAGTCGCAGTTCAATATGAGTCTGCCGCCAGGCAAATCTGAACCTGAATCCCATCTCCAGCATTTGCTGTATGTTTTGAGCAAGTTGCTTTGAGATCTCTATGTCTTTTTCCATGGGGAAATAACTGTTATCTATCTCACAGAGTTATTGCAAGGATTAACTAGAACAAATGGCACACTGTATACATTCAGTTCATATTAGCTGCCCATTTTATTACTACCAAGGGGCCAGGAGGCAAAAAATATCCAAATTCACTTCTCTGATTTCACACAAATACATGGAGGCTGTGCTGATATGACACTAAAACAACTTTTTAAAAGGCTGGAAAAGGTCTCTTAGTCATGCAGACTTTTGGTAGATGGAGCACATGTGACATTTCTTGGCTTTCTCCCTCATCAGTATTTTACCTTCCTCACCTCCTTTTGGGGATATTATAAATAGCTGAGTGATACTGTGAAATGTTCACGGGGTTCTTTTCCTAATAGAGATGATTACTTTAAAATGTAAAAACATCTGTACAGAATAACTACCATGAATACAGTTTTAGGGGGAAAAAAGATAAACTAAGGAATAAAAAAACTGTAATACATTTTACAAAGGAAGAGCAAATTTCCTAAAATACAGTTATTTCAAAGACATAGCAAAAGATAAACAGCCCAATAGAAACTTAAGAAGAGGACACACAAATAGCCAACAGCTTATTTAATAATGAGAGTAATGCCAATTCAAATGACAATGAGAGATTTTTCACTTATGAGATTATGAAAGATTAAAATCTTCAATGTGGTCCCACACAGACAAGTTTATGAAAAATGTCATTCTTGTTAATGGCTGGGGGTGGGAGCAACTTCTCTTGGAAGCCAATTTGACACTAATTATTAAAATTTCAAAAGTTTATGTCTGTTGATTCATGGCTTCCTCTTCCAAATACATACCCTTCAAAAACATTCAACCACATACGAAATGATCGACGTGTAAGGATGTCCAATACACGACTATTTATATTGTCAAAATAATAATCATTAAAAAAAAGTAAATAGCTACTAGTGGAGTTTAGCTGAAGACATGTTAACATAGCCATAAAATGGAACTCTATCTAAACACTCAGAAAGACCGATGCATATAACTGCATGGAGATCTGTACATAAATGTTCACAGCAGCATCATTCACAATATCCCAAAACTGGAGACCATCCAAATGTCTACCAATTGGTAAACACATAAATAAAATGTGGTATATTCTAAAGTATTTTACAGCAATGGAAACGAACAATGTACTAATACATGCTACTACACAAACAATGGGAGAAGGACATGGCAATCCACTCCCAAGTCAATCCCGAAACAATCAGCCATTGAAAACCCTATGAGGGTCACTATGAGTTGGGCATGACTTGACAGCACCTAACAAAAACAACAACATGGACAAACCTTGAATAAACTGCCAAAACATGCTCATTAAAAAAAGCTAGACACAAAAGAATACATATTTTATCATACCATTTCATTCAATGTTTATACAAGGCAAATCTACAGAGACAGAAAACAGATTAGAGGTTGTCAGTGACAGGGATAAGATTAAAGAATGACTACCAATGGGAAAGAAGGAATATCTTAGGGATGATGGGAGTATTTTAAAGTTAATCTGTGGAGTTAGTTGAACAGTTCTGAAAATTGACCAAAAAGTCAATGAACTGCCAACTTAAAATGAATGAATTTTTGGTATATAATTTATACCTCAGTAAACTTGTTTTTAAAAACAGAACAAAATAGATCAGTAAATTATCACATGCTAAGATATCTGAAATAAATTATTAAATTTTTTAAAGGAAGCAAATGTATGTACCTGTATCATCAAATTGTTAAAGCGATCATAATAATGTGCTAGCATCCTATTATGTCTCCCAAAAGTCATATGTGTGAACTGTTGGTCTCCAATGGATGGCACTGTTTTGGGAGGTGGGACCTAACTGGTGGAAGTGGATCACTGGGTGCAGGCCTTCGAAGGTTACCCGGTCAGTTCTAGCAAGATTTCTTTGCTCCAGTCTGCCATGATGTGAAGAGGTCCTCCACAGCCAGGCCACTGTTCCACCATGTCTCTGAGCCACTAGCCATTGAAATCCTCTCAACTGTGAGCCAAATAAACCCATCTTTCCTCACTAAGTTGTTCTGTCAGGTATTCTGTTGTGGTCACGCAAAGGCTTACTAACAGTGCACTTAGAGAAATATTCTGAAGGACTACATACTAAACCAGCAACAGTGATGTTTTTCCAGGAGCCAAGATCATAAGAACATTTCACTTCTTTATGGTATTATTCTCACATATCTGATTTCTTAAAGTTAGGTATTTTTGCTATATGCTTGAACATTTTCTCAATAAAATGTTGTGGGGAAAGTAAGTATTAATTGTATAATATAAAAACACATACTTAGGGGCTAGAGCCTGCAGCCGTAGCCCTGTGGCATCTGATCCCATCAAGTCTCGGAAACTAAGCAGGGCCAGGTCTGGTTAGTACTTGGATGGGATCAGATGCCACCATCTGGGATGGGAACCCAAGGTGCTATAGGCTTGGGAGACAGACTGAGCAACCCACTCCCAAAAATCAATCTGCCATTGAAAACCCTATGAACAGCAGAGAAGCACTGACAATAGTGCTTCCCCTGTTGTATGGAGGGTTGCTATGAGTTGGATACCAACTCGACGGCACCTAACAACAACAACAACAAGGAGCTGGAGGTGTAGCTCAGAGGTAGAGTACGTGCACAGGATGCATAAGACCCTGGGTTCAAACCCAAGCACTGGGAAAAACACATGCATGCAATACACATATCCATACATAAATGTAAATATTAAAATAAACAGGTAAAGAGAGACTGTCAAAACTGACTGTGTTTTCACACTGCCTAGTCCCTAGCCAAAGATACCACATCTGGTCACAAGCTGTATGGAATCTCTAATTCTCCAGGCTCTACCACAGCCTGGAAAAAAAAAGTCTAAAAACCATCCAGCTCCATCTCTCTCCCATCCCAAGTTCCCCAAGCAAACTATGACTAATTCCGTTTCCTAGCCACCTTGAAGCTGGGGAGAATAATTCCGTTTCCTAGCCACCTTGAAGCTGGGGAGAATGAGAGCCCTGAAGAGGTATATTACCCCAGTGTCAACCTGTCTTGGGGTAGCATGGTTTATAAGGCAATTTCTTGTGGATTCTTCAAAGGCTAATAAAATAATCTGATTAATTCAGTTAAACTGAAGAACAGGCCATGCCCTGAGGGCCCTGCCAAGATACAGAGACACCAGGAAGGCCTGATGAATATGTCCAACCCCTCTCCCTGTCTGGAATTCTCTGAATTCAGACTCTGGGCTGCTTGACAAACTAAAGCCATATTTTCTTAACTTTCGATTGAGGTGTAATAGCCACACAGAAAAGTGCACTTTTTTTTTTCCTGGCTTTTCCTAATCAGCAGTGAATGAAGAAGGCAAGCTAATAACAATCTAAAAACTGCACTGGTTCTATCACCATTAAAGTCTGGACAAAGGGGTACAAATGTGTTACGGGTAATGATCATTGTTTCCCAAACCCAAGGCGTGCTCCCAGATCAGGTGGCAACAGAGAACAGAGGCTGAGATGATCCCAGCTTCTCCAGAAAGGAAGCTTCCCAATTGCCATCAAGAATGATAGTGTGGTGCTGGGCACGGTGGCGCACGCCTGTAATCCCAGCGGCTCAGGAGGCAGAGGCAGGAGGATCACAAGTTCGAGACCAGAGGCAGTCTGTGCAACTTAGTGAGACCCTGTCTCAAAAAGTAAAAAAATGGACTGAGGGTGCAGCTCAGTGGTCCAACACTTGCAGAGCATGCAGGTGCGAGGCCCTGGGTTCAACCCGCAGAACCACACACACAAAAAAAAGAATGATAGTGTGGCTTTGACATAGCCACATGCTCCTGAGAACTGGAAGCATATCTGTTTACGAAGGTAAACTAAGTACCTGGTACATGATAGGCATTCAGTAAATATTTCTTGAAATAAATGTTGATTGACTGGATAGAGAAGATGAAGACAAAATGTCCTGGAAAGTCAGCCACGAAGCAGAAATCCCAAGGGCTTGGGAAGGGCTGCTATCTCACCTGGTACCTTGGAGCCAACAGAGAAAGACAACCACTACTTCCTGCTCATGCAGCTCCAAGCCAGGGCAAACTGCTTCGTGAGCAGAGCTGGAATGGAGGCCTCACTCCTCAGCCAAGTGACTTTGAAGAGGCGACAACATACAGGGCACTGTGTTGTGTCAGCTCTATTCCTTGGACCCGTCTGAAATGCTAATCATATAGACTATTCCTTATAGTCAATAATACACACTGATTAACTAGAGGAACATGCAGTCCCAAACTCTTCATCCCCTGGAAGGGAAATGCATCATTTATCCCTGCCCATTTCTTCAGGTCCCTCCACACTCCTGAAGAGAAACGATGTGGGCAAAGGGAAAACAGACGGCATCCTCCTTCACACTAGCGCACTATCCTTTCCATGCAAAAACTCTTATATGAGCTTCATACTCAAATACTCCAAGGATGGTTTTATCTGTGCGCTTTCTAACTACTGCTACAGGCCCTTGCTGGTCTCACTGCTTCCCTTCGCCTACCAACAATCCATGTTCATATTCTAGGAGAAATTATTCTAAAGCAAAAAAAAAAAAAAAAAAAAAAAAAAAAAAAAAAAAAAAAAAAAAAAAAAAAAAAAAAAAAAAAAAAAAAAAAAAAAAAAAAAAAATCAATCATTACCTCCATGCTTAAAATCTCCAGTTACTGAGTATTTCTTAATCCAGTCAAGTTGACACCTGAAATTAACCCTCCAGCATTGAACAGAAAGGATCCTGGTGTCACAGAAGGAGCATACATTTGGGGCAGGTTCTACATTCAAGTTTCAGCTTTGCCACTAACTTACTTGCTGAGGGATCTTGCGAAATTTTCCTCCCTTCTCTGGGCCTCATCTGTCAAATGAGGGCTTCGGAGAAGGAGGTCCTTTCCAGTTCAGTTGCTCCAGGATTTAAAGACAAAATGGCTTAGATTTCAGTGAGACCAAAGAATGACTGCCTACCTTTGTTTGGATTGAAAAAGATGAAATCTAATAGGGAGGCTGGAGTTGGAAGCACTAACCTGGTGAAATTGCCTCCTGGACTCTCTTGTTCTCTGTTTTGATTGTTTAAATTTAGTTCATTTTTCGAAGATGTAATGCAAGCACACAGTATAGCATTCAAAACATACAAAGCATTATAAAAAGAGGGAAATATAAATTTGCCTCGCAACCACTTAGCTCTTCTTCCCTGAAGACCACTATCAGTTTTTCCTGCCAAAGATATTATACTCTCATTTTCTTTAAACCAGGACTGAGAAGATAGTTTTAAACATGCTTTGTTTTTTGTGCCTTTAACTTTCTGGTCTAAAGGGTGAGAAATCTGATCTTCTTTTAGTGTGTGGTTAGTTTCCTACAATGAATTTTCCTTATTACTCATAGTTTCTTTTTGCAACTCTTGGACGAAGATATAGCCTTTTTCATCTCTCTTCATATTCCCTCCCCACTATGTTCTCTGGCCTTCATTTGAATCAGAGAATTCCATAAGCACAGATCAAAACTGGGATATGACATCTGAATGCCTGGCAATTTCCCCATTAAGGATTTCAGAGGGGCTAGCTTTACGTAATTGTCTATTTTGATGATTTCTAAAATGGTTTCATAGCTTCATATTTTCTTTTCTCTTGGAATCTAGTGAAATCCTGAAAGTAACTACTTTGCTTCTGATCTAGTGTTAAATAGTTTTCACTCAGTGAATGGGAAGCAGTGTTAGATGTCAGCCTTCAGTCAAGGGGGGAACTTTGAATTCAGAGGCAGAAAAACACATCTCAGTGGAAAACAAGCATCCTTCCTGCCCTTGAACACCAGAACTCCAGGTTCTCTGGCGACTGGAACCTAAGACTCGTACCTATGGCCCCCTGGGTTTCCAGGCCTTTGGCCTTGGACTAAAAATTATCCTGTTAGCTTTTCTGGTTGTGAGTCTTTCAGTCTTGGACTGAGCCACACTATGGGCTTCCCTAGTTCTCCATCTTACAGACAGTCTATTATGGGATGCCTCAGCCTCCATTATCACATAAGCCAATTCCCATAATGAATCCTCCCTCATGTCTCTATTTGTTCTGTCTATCTGGAGAAACTAGTACAATCATTCAGATGATGCAAACATCCACTATTAATAGATACATTTTAGAATTATCAGCCCACCAGGGACCAGTGGGTTTTTTTTTGGAGGGGGGGAGGTTGTTTGTTTTGTTTTGTTTGGGGGTTTGGGCTTTTTTTTCTTTTTTTCAGTACTTGGGAGTTAAACCCAGGGCCTCACACACAGTTTGCAAGTGCTGCACTTGCACCTATTTTTTATTTTTCATCTTGACAGAGGGTCTCACTAAGTTACATAGGCTTCCCCTGTCCTCAAACATGAGACGCTCTGGCCTCTGCCTCCACAGTTGCTGGGATTATAGGTGTGAGCCACCATGCCTGGCTCAAGCCATTTCTTTTCCATACTCCATCTACTTACTACCTCAGGCCATTGCAAAACAGGAAGCCTCTGCTTCTCAGCTGGATGCAGGGCCCACCCCCAGGAGAATGCAAGCCATGCAAGGTATTTTTGAAGCTGTCACAATGACTGGAGAGGTCCAGAGTGCTAAACATCTCCAAATACATGGGACAGTCCCAAAGTAAAGAACTGCCCTGCCCAAAATGCTCCATGGAATTCCCTTCATCGCCATCATGTCTTTATTGATTCTCAGAATCCTCTCCCACCATCCTCCCATATTACAGGTTGGCAAAGCTGAATGTCTACAGCATAAATGCCCTGATACATAATATATGAATATTATCTGGAAGACCTGTGTTAATCAGCAGCATCTGATGGACATTAGACACTACATACCATCACAAACAATAAAGTCTTACAACAATCCTCGAGAAAGGATGCATTCTGATTTAATGGAAGAAGAAAACAAGGCACTGAGAGGCTAAGTCACCTGCCCAAGCCATGGCTAAAAATTGACAAGGTCACAGTTTCATTCACAATAGCCAAAATGTGAAAGCAACATCAAGCACTTGCTGACAGATAAAAGGACAAACAAAACGTGGTCTATCCATACAACAGAATATATTCAGCCTTAAAAAGAAAAGAATTCTGATACATGCTATCATGGATGAACCCTGAAGCATTATGCAAAGTGAGATAATCCAGTCACAGAAAGAAAATACTGTATGATTCCCCTTCTGTGAGGCACCCAGAGTAGGCCGATTCATAGAGAAAGTAGAACAGTGTTTGTCAGGGGCTGGAGGAGGAAAGGAAAGTTAGTGTTTAATGGGTATGGAGTTTCAGTTTCACAAGATGAAAACAGTTCTGGAGATGGATGGTGGTGATGATTGCACAATGTTATGAATGTGTTTAATGTTGAAGTGAACTCTTCACGTGGTTAAGATGGTGAATTTTATGTTATGTATATCTTACCACCATAAAAACTTTGTCTAGGCTGGTACTCATTAACTGAGTCTCCCAAATCTAAAATTCGTGCTTCTTAAATTACACCCCAGACCCAGGACCTAAATGAAAACATTGCTACTTTTAAAATAAATTGAGCTAGGCACAGTGGCGCTCATCTGTAATCCCAGCAATTTGGGAGGTTGAGGCAGCAGGACCTCGAGGTTGAGAGAGCAGGACCGCGAGTTTGAGGCCTGAGGTAGCCTGCACAACTTGGCAAGATTTTGCCTCAAAATAAAAAATAAAAAAGGGTTGGAGGGGTGCAGCTCAGTGGTGCAGCACCCTGGGTTCAACTCCCAGGGCTACAAAATACATATATACACATACATACATATGTACGTACATAAAATAAAAATAAATAAATATATATACTGAACAGCAGGAAATTTAAACTACTCATAAAAGTCACTCATGGCCCAAAGCTGTTCCTCAGGGGTCCTGTTCAGATACCAGATTGCTTCTTTGAGACCCTTCAGGAGGCATGTTGAGTTCTGATGGGCCTTACCTCAAACAAGGCTGTGGTTTTCAAATCCAATATCATAGTCTAGTAAAATGCCCTCTCCACCCAAGACAGAGGGTGTGGGGTGAAGTGCTACAGTTTGGCTCTGCAATGTCCCTCAAAGGACCATCTGTAAAAGCTTTAGTCCCCAGCTTGGTGCTAGTGGAAGGCGGTGGAAACTCTGAGGGGTGGGGCCTAGGGAGAGGCCTTCTGTTCATTGCGCACTCAGAGGGTTGTGGAATGCCGATCTCCTTTCTCTCTTTTGTATCTCACCGTGAGGTGAGTAGCTTTGCTCCACCAAGTGCTCCTGCCATAATGTGCTCCCTCACCACAGGCCCATAAGCCATGGGGTCAAATCAACCTCCACATCTGTGAGCCAAAACAAACCTTTTCTCTATGTAAGCTGATTTTTCTCAGATATTTGTTACAACAATGGAACCCTAACAGAGGGGGTCTATGAAAAGTGGCTAACATTACAAAGCATATGGGGAGGATACCTCAAATATTTCAGGAAGGACCACTGTGCACGCGTACACGCACACACACGGAAAGGAAGAGCATAATTTAGAATAAAGAACAGGTCTTTAATTATGTAAAAACAGCTTTACAGGAAAATCCCTACATTATTCTTGTTTATTACATGTTGCTCCAAGTTGGGGGACACTTCAAGGATGGACAGAGGTCTGGGAAACTTTAGGCCAAACAACCTCACTGTGACAGGAGACCCACGGCCGTTGGACCTCACTGTGCTGGGGCCACATGTCCCCCCTGCAGACCCCAAACTTGTTGCAGCCAAACTTCTGACAGAGTTACAGAGGCTGGGAAAGAACAAGAGAAGAGAATGGTGATGGCACTAAGGAGGCAGTGGGGCAGTCCCCAGCCTAAGCTGATGTTCAGGAGGCTATCTTGCTCTGACTGTATCCGGCTCTCCTGCCCCATCACCTCAGGGAGGGGATGTGCTAGCTCCAGCTTTACAGACACAGGGAAAAGCTAATGTGGCCTTTATTTTTTTTTTAAGTGCTAGGATTGAACCCAGGGCCTCGCACATGCTGGGCAAGCACTCAACCCATGAGCTACAGCCCCAGCCCTAACATGGCCCTTAAGCTGCATTCACGGGACCAAGGGGCTGCATTAATAGTCCCAATGGCTTCCAAGCTATTCAGAGCACTTCTGAAAGATAGTGCTTAGAGTGGGGCTCCAAATTTTAAGAGGGACAGCCATCATTTAGAAGGTTATGCAATGGACTGCAAGCCCCCAAGTGGTCCTCTTCTATATGGGAAGGTTTCCTGGGAAACATTGCTCTAGGAGACACCCCAGTTCAGCCTGGTCACATTCACTCTAGAAATGAACCTGATGGAAGAAGTGGCACTGACGGATGGCTTCTTAAATGCTTATAAGCTGAAGTATGGCAAGATAAAAAGAGCAGAGGTGAGGAAATCAGCCACCTAAAGCATGATAGAGGAATCTAAGCCCAAGAAGGCTGAGCAGAGACAACAAATGCAGCGCCCAATGTGGTGCCCTGAGTCTATGGCAGGTGGATACTCTTTCCTACAGATCCTGGGCACTGCCTCAGAATTCTCAATACAACACTGGTAACCACTATCCACCCATTGCATCTGACACATTGGATAGACACTGTTCCCATCCCTGACTTAGGACTACATGAGAGCTGGCTTCAAATAATGGAAGCGTTACCATGAATCAGCCAGCCTAGACTTATTCTGGGTTGTTCCAATGTACAAAGGCATCTTGCAGATCTGTTCAAGGTATATCTTTCTAGCATACCTTTCCAACAACAGAATTGTCTAATTTAGAAGGTGGTCAGCCCCTTGCTAATGGAAGCTCCAATCAGAAGCTGTGTGGCTGGCAGGGAGTCCTGACTGGGAAGACACTGAGGCAAATACTGAAAGGCAAAAAAAGGACTCAAGGTTCAGATATAACCCAAACATACCGAGCACCTACTGGGTGGTGGAGACTTGCACCCAGTGATCAGGGTGGATATTATTACCTCCATTTGCAGAGGAGGGGCGTGGAGTAACCTCACAGCTAGAGAAGACAAAACAAGAGCTAGGAAGAGGAAGATCAAGAATTCCTATCCTGATCTGCCTATTCCAAGGCTCACATGTTTTCCACCTGCCTCTATGACAATCTGCAAACATCACAAGCGGCCTCCTCTGAAGCTAACCTCCATCAGTGGTGACTACACTGCTCTTCTCCACCTAAAGATGTTGCCTGGATCAGTAAATGAGTGCCCAACAGGTGCTGCCCTAAAAGTCCTTGAGGGCAGAGCTTGCTTCCGTTGCTTCTGGGCAGCAAGCATCTTGTTCGATCATTATATCCCCAAACAAGAGCTCTCTCCACAAAGATGCACAGATGGAACCCTTGACATTGAGCTTAGACTTTCTGTCCTAAAATCCCAGGCACTGTCCTTTTGATTTTGAGGCATTTTAGGGATCTGTTCCAATGCAAACATCACTAAATTGGGATAGCAACTCCAGCCACATTAATCACGGACTCCCTAGATGACTAGCTAATCTGGGCTGCCAGGTCCTGGGCAATTGGGACAGAAAATAGGAAGATGTCAGTGAGGGGAAAGGGGATGGCTTAAAGAAAAGCACAGCAACTCCATTGCCTTTGTCAGGCTTGCGACTGCCCTATGGCCCAATGATGCTGACTCCTGGGGTTTTTGTCTTACTCCCCAGCTCCCATTCTTTCAGGTACCACCTTGCACCACTTGTTGGCAATGGTATCTGCCTTAGTCCTCAGTGTCTGAATCTTGTTCCTGAATCCCCAGCTCCATGGCCAGGCCATACACCTGCCAGCTTGGACCACCTCTTGCACGTGCAGAGCTGGGGGTCTTTCCCCAGTGTGCACCCTCCCCTCCCCGAGGAGTAGTAGTTTCAGCTCCTCTGCGGGGTTTACAATGAACACATAATTGTGGACTGGATCTTTGGCATCGTTTCTTGCTTTCCTGAATGTATTTCCCACTGCCTTCCACAGTTAGCTTCATGCTGTTATCAAGCAACCTTCCAGATTAATGCTCTCACTCAGGTACCATTTACATGTACAACTGGGGTTTTATGTATACTGACCTCCCTGGTCAAAAATCTGCTTTCCTCTCACCCTCAGGGAACGTGTATTTGCTACATAAAGCTCCTCCTTGGGTATATATGCAAAGGAAATGAACTCAGCATGGTGAAGAGATGCCTGCACTCGTGTTCACTGCATTCACAGTAGTCAGGACAAGGAATTAACCTAAGTGTCCATCAACAGATGAATGGATTTAAAATGTGATACATAAACACAATGAAAGACTAATCTACAATAAAACAATACTGAGAGCCTGTCATTTGCACCATGTGCATGAACCTAAAGGACATTATGTTAAGTGAAATAGGCCAGGCACAGAAAGACAAATACAACATGATCTCACTCCTGTGTAGAATCTTACACGTTGTTCTCATCAAAGTAAAGAATAGAATAGCAGTCACCTGAGGTTAGAAAAGGGTGGATGGACAGAGGATCGGAAGAGATTGGTCTGTGGGTACACAGTTATAGTCAGATAGAAGGAACAAGTTCTACTGTCCTTTTGAATGGTGGGATGACTAGAGTTAACAATAATGTATATTCCAAAATAGCTAGTAGAGAAAAATTTGAATATTCTTATTACAAAGAAATAATAAATGGTAAAGGTGATTTGTTGTTGTTGTTAGGTGCCGTCGAGTCGGTATCCGACTCATAGCGACCCTCATAGGGTTTTCAATGGCTGAGTGCTTCGGGATTGCCTTGGGAGTGGGTTACCAGGCCCTTCTCCCATTTTTGCGGTGCTAGGAATTGAACTCGGGACCTCAGAGACTGCAGTGCAGCGCTCTACCCACTGAGCTAAATCCCAGCCCCGTAAAGGTGATAGGTATGCTAATTATCCTGACTGACTAATATACAATATATTCATATTTTGAAATGCCACATTGTACCTCAGAAATATGTATGATTATGTGTTAACCACAAATGAATTAATAAATAAAAATTTTAAAAGCCCTTTCCAATGACGTCAGCCCACACAAACCTCTCCTGTCTCTGTTGTGTTCAATGTCTGCACAGACAAGTTAGTCCCTTATTTATACTACTATCTTTTTCACTGTCCAGTAAAATAACCTAGAATGTCTGACAGTGTCCTTACTACTATGAATTTGTTTTCTTTGTCATTGGTTGATAAATACTGGGGGATAAAAGTATTCCACTTAACTTCGCACTTGCTCAGCACCTAACCAAGGCAGGGCTATGGGTAGACCCTCTTGTTTTGGAAACTGTCTGCCCCACCAACAGGGGAGGGTTCTCACTGACACAGTTCTGTCATTAATCCCAAATCAATGGCCCAGTGACAAGCTCAGGGATGAACTGACTCAAGCCAATCAGAGCCTTCTCCCCACCAGTACTGACATAAAGGAAGAGAAAAAGAAGGCAAATGAGAAAAAGAAGAGAAAGAGGGAGAGTAAGGCAGGAGAGAGTGAATGAATAAACAAGAGAGTCAACAGTCTTGGAAATCAATGTCTACCTCCAACTGAAACAGAAACTTGGGGCCTGAGGGCAACCATTGTCTACCTGTCATGCAGTCCAAGTATCAGAAACAGATGGCTTGCTGAGAAAGAAGAATGAAGCAGATATTCAAAGAGAAGATGAGATAAGACAAAGTATACTTCTTGATAACTAGAACCAACCAGGCCTCCTTAGCCCTCCAGTTCCTGGTGCCAGGCCACTGTGAGCCAATTACATGAATCTCACCTGAATCCCATAGGACATCCTCTATCTTTATAATAAATTCCATTTTCATTACTATCAGTTAAGTGTTTAGTAAATTCTTGCATGTCAATTGAAAATATTCCTGACTTATCACCACAGACCTCAATTCAAATAGGCTTTGGAAATCTTCTACTAAGTGTTTTGAAATAGAGACCTCTAACTGAATAACTTACCTATCAACCACATATATACTTACTAACACAAATACTACAGTCACTCTGAGGCCAACTTGCACACAAATACCCACATATACCGGTGTGCACAGCACTATGTGATTGCACACAGCAGACACTAGGAGCGGTGTGCCCCTTCCTAGGTCTTTTGCTCTAAAGGAGGAACAAATAATGGAAAATAAATACTATCCATAGTCATAACACTGATCACATAAGTGTGATGTCACTTAACAGTCATATAATCCAAGCAAGGTACTCGACCTCTGCCACATTCATAAGACATTGCCACCCATGCCAATCAATCTGTCTAGAACTCCGTGCCACTCAAAACACTGTTTCCTAAGGAATGTACTTGTTGTTGTTGTTGTTAGGTGCTGTCGAGTCGGTATCTGACTCATAGCGACCCTCATAGGGTTTTCCATGGCTGACTGTTTCGGGATTGCTGTGGGAGGGGATTGCCAGGTCCTTCTCCCATTTTTGCGATGCTGGGATTTGAACTCGGGTCCTCAGAGACTGCAGCGCAGCGCTCTACCAACTGAGCTAAATCCCAGCCTGTAGTATAAGGAATGTACTACAGGATGCTTATTCCAGAACAGGGGACAGCAAACTACAGCTCATGAGTTAAATCTAATCCTCAGTTTATTTTTTTTTTTAAGCATTACTAGAACACAGCCATGTTCACTCATTTCTCCTTTGCCCATAGATGTTTTTGCACCTCAACAGGAGGGTAGAGTAACTGCAACAGCTACTATACACCTCACAAAGCCCAAAATATTTACTACCTTGCCCTTTACAGAACCTTGTATGTCTAGAAGATACCAATAGGTATATCATAAAGAGAAAATAGTGCCTGAGTTGATGAGTTCAAGAAATGATGGATTAAATAGATTTCTTTTCTATGGGACTTATCAGAGTCTTTAATAAATAGGTAAGAGCTGTGAATCCCTAAGGAACGAACACAGTAGAATGTTTTTTATACTTACTGAACACAGACCCTTTTCCTCAACAGATATCATAAGGTGATCAAAGTCTAGAAGAGTTCCTTATCTGTAAAATGGAGATTACAGTTACCTGGCTCCACCTGCATCACTGTGTTAAGAAGATCAAAAGCGCTGGACAGGCGTATGCTGTGTAAACCACAAGGCACATGAGAACTACCCCTGCATCCCAGTTCCTTATTAGTTATTCCAAAGGCATTTTTCTCTCCATTTGCCCCCAGCCATTAAGGACAGACACAAATGGCTTTGAGGAGTCAACCGTTTCCAAGAACCTGCTGATTCTGAAGAAGTGCCTTGGCCTTTATAGAAAAGTGCTTGACTGTAAGCCTAATGGGAAAGGCTGCTGTGCGATTCCATCTATTTCCATTAGAGAATATCAAGTCATCTTAATGCTGGATGGCAGACAGGCACTTCTCTCAAAGTTTTGACTAGCTCTCCATACTGCCCAGGAATAAAATGGCCTCCAGATGGGCTGTTTCCTTATGCAAAGCTGTGTCATAAGCTATGCAGCTCTGAAAGGGATAGGTGCTCCTGCAGAAGAGAGCACCAGACTCTCCTCCCAACTCTGCCCTGCAATACCCCTCTCCACGCTCCTCACATGCTCACTGCATGCCTTTAGCCTTTCTACATAACACCTATGTCTGCAGCCATAGCACCCTTGCATCCGATCCCACCTGAGCTTGGAAGTTAAGCAGGGTCAGCCTGGATAGTCCTTGGATGGGAGACCACCTGGGAATATCAAGTGCTACAGGCTAAGTAGAAGGACCTGGAAGCCCACTCCTGAAACAATCTCCCACTGAAAACCCTATGAATAGCAGAAAAGCACTGACAATAGTGCCAGGTGTGGCATGGTGTCAGGGAATGTTTCATTCTGTTGTACATAGGGTTGCTACGAGATGGACCCAACTCTACAGCACCTAACAATAACAAACAACAACAGCATAACACCTATAGCAATGATTGGGTTTTGTCACCAAATGTTACACAAGCCAGTTATAGAACAAATCATTTAGACACAAGCCTTCTCTGCTTCTGACTCAGACGCAGAGAAGCACCCAGAAGCACCACAGAAGCTGAGAAGGTCAGGAAGGGAAGGCCAGGACCCCAAACTAAGAGGTACCATGCCATTTACAAATGGCATATCACCAGGTCCTTTTCCAGAACAAAAAGTGGGAAAGTATAGGAAAGGGGATAGAAGGAATAAAATGGAAAGGAATATGGACGTTTGATCATCATTCACCCATCCACAATCCTGTCCACGGAATCCTTTCTAGGTAGGTAGGACGGTCCATGCTCATCTTCCTCCCCTCCATAGACTCCAGCAGCTTCCAGATGCCAAGTAAACACAGGGCCTCTCTGCCATGCCCAAGAGATAACGCCTTCCTGAAATTGCCAGTTTATAGATACCTTCATGTCTGTGGAAGAGAGGCCTTCAGAAGGAACAAGTCCTTAAAAACAGTTCAGGGAAAGATGCAAGGGAAATAAAACTCAAAGGATGACTCAATAAAAGAAGACACTGAGGCAACTATAGTAAAAACACAAAACCACCACCCAGGAAACTATATGTCTACAGTAGAAATAATCCAACAAGCAGAACACTTCCTAAGGATGAGCCTGAGGACCCACACATGGAGGGGTTGGTTATGAAAGGCAGTGATGCTAAAAGGAATCCTAAGGCATCTGAAGTCCCAGGTTGGACAATTTCAGCCTAAGGACCCAAGAGACAGACTAAAACAGAGTAGAAGTCTAACAAAGTCTATCATGGAGTGGCGAAGCCAACCAATGGGCCCAGGCCTCAGTCCCCTCAACCCCTGCTTCTGGATGAACTTCCTACAATTTCTATGACCAAACTGCAAAGCTTCATACTAAGATTCAGCTCTTCTCTGTCTCTCCCAGAACCTGACAGCTGAAAGAGCAGCTCTGAGCTGAAAGTGAGCAGCCTTCAGAGTGGATGGTGCTTGAGTAGAAGAAACAAACTCCCACTATATTCTCACATCACACGTCAAACTCCAGATTTATTGTGTGGGTGGGTGGGGTCGTGGGGGGGGAGGATGTAGATAGCCTCAGGGCCCACAGGTTAGAGGTTCAGGCCCCAGGACTTCCTCTCCCCACACAGAGGCCAATCATGAGCCCCAGGGTGCTTCTTCTGAGAGTCTGATCCAATGGCTATAAATCTGGGTTCCTAAAACCCCCTCTTTGGGTTGCTTTAATTCCCTAGAGTAGTCAACGGAACTCAAGCAAACATGTTAAAAGGTACTGTGAAGGAAACAGATAAAGAGATGCACGGAGCAAGGAATGGAAAGAGGCACAGAGCTTCCATGACCTGTCCGGGTGTGCCGGGCTTCAAGAGCTACCACATGTTCAGCTCTCCAGGTCTCTGGACCTTCTCCTTTGGGTTTTCACGGAGGCTTTAATATGTAGGCATGATTGCTAACATCACTGGCCACCGGTGATCAACTTAATCTTCAGTCCTCTCCTTTCCTGGGAGATGAAGCTGGAAGTCCTGACCCTCTAAGCCTGCCTCAGTTAGGATAGGATATACAGGCAAGATTCTCTTTTTGGTAACCAGCTCCCAGCCTGAAGCTACCTAAAGGCTGCCAGTCATAAGTCAACTCATTAGCATACAAAAAGATACATACCACTTCTAAAATTCCAAGTATTTTAGGAGTTGTAAGCCAAGAAACAGAGACAAAGACTGATCATATATTTCACAATACCACAGTGCTTCATGTGAAACTCAATGCTTCCAAGCGAAGCCACCCAATTCAGTATCCACCTGAAAGAAACTACTCAGAACCTCGCCAGTAAATTAATCTAGTCTCTGTGCTCCTCCACTCCCACCTGCAACATCTTCTCAGGGCAAGAAGTGTCAGCCCCCAACACAGAGAAGACCACTCTCTAACTGCAAACAGTGGGAAGGCTTTGCTGTGGAAGCGGAAGCCACTGCCCTGTATAGCTCTAGAAGAGGCCCACAGCATGGAAATTCCAAGGATAGAGATTTGGCTCAATCCAAGGAAAACCACTGGGTGCCTTGGGGCCACTCAAAAGGACACCCAGGGGTGTTTGCTGAGATGAAATAACCGGTGGTTGATGGTATATGAACACAGGTACATTTTAGAAGCACTTCTGCTCCCTCCCCACTGGACTCCTAGTTGCCCACCCCACCACCTGGTAGACAAGCAAGCAGAGTCACAGGTGGCACCCTAAGGATGTCCCTGATGGTGCAGGGCCTGAAAAGCAAACCATGGCACCAGGGGTCACAAACTGCAATATCCATAGGGGTCATGCAGGTCCAGCAAACAGGTACAGCAGACCACATAAGGAGGCTGAAAACAATGGCCAAGTGAGGACTTAATTTCCATCAAAGAAGGACAATCACATGGACCTCAAGCACCAGCCAAGGCTGCCATGCAGGAACACAGGCCAGTGCTGCCAGACCTTCTGACTCTTTATAAAGGTGATAGAAGCCCAGATTTTATGTGAAATCTCCTCACTTTTACATGTTGGATTCAAATACACATTTTTAGAAGACACAGTACAGGCCAAATAAAACATCTGAGAGCTGGATTTGGCCCCACATGCCATCAGTCTGCAAGCTCTGCATAAAAGTCCAGCTTTAAAAAATTACCAGTAATATGTAAAACAGATCCTGTTCCCCCATCTCCGAGAAGTAAGGCAGGGGGTCAGGGGTTGGGTAGGGACTGGGGTAGGGACAATGACCTCTGCTGTCCAAATCACTTTGGTAAGAACTGGAAGTTCACCATTCCTATTTTGACAAGACGGCTTCATCCAATCAGTCTTGTCAATCAGTCCTGCTTTCCTCTCTCTGAAAACAAGAATTTTCCTTTTGTTATAGAAATTATTTTCTATTACTGGAATGCAAAAAGCAGAGAATCTCAGGGTTGGCAACAAGCAGGTCACCTACAGCAAATCTCCCTCTGAAGCCTAAATCTCCACTCTGATAATTTTTGGCAGGGCCATCTCACCAAGCCTCAAGCACATCCTACCCCAGGGAGACCAAGGCTTCCTGAGGCTGCCTGCCTGTCCATTCAAGACAGCTCTAATTGTTAGAAAGATCTTCCAGACACTAGACTTCTATAAACGCAGCCCCAAAACAGATTAGGTTCGTTGGCAGCTGCCTCACAGTGACTCACACCAAAAGTCATCATCACTGAGAACCTTAAGTCTTTTTTGCAAGTGCTGCTGCTAAGCACATCTCTCCTCAGACTGTACTTGGCCAGCTGGGTTTTCAGCCATAAGGGCAAGACTTTATTCTTTTTTCCCCCCTATTAAATTTCAGCCCACCTACATGTTACAATGAGGTGGCCACGCATTCATAGGTACAAATCTTTGGTAGGTTCCCGGATTCTTTTACGAGGATCATGACCTACCCATGCCCCAAAGGACTGTTCAAGGTGATGTCTCTGCATTTCATCGATAACAGATGGCACAGTGGGCCCCTGCCAGTAAATACAACCTGCACTCTACCTTCTCCAAAGCCCAACCGCAGGAGGTCATATTTATGGAGGGTTGACTGCAGGCTGATACATTTCGTCCAGATCGAAAAACTCAAATGTCTGCAAAAGCAAAACAGGCAGCATGAATAAGGGAAGTGGGCTGGTGGACACCAAAACAATCTGAGCCCCTGTCCCTTATGGGGGGGGGGGTAGTCAATTTCTTTCTTTTTTTTGGCCTTAGAGAATGATCTCATTTTTCAAGAGATGCCAGAAGTCTAGATTTTTATGTGAACCCTTCTGTTTTTTATTTTATATCATTTTATATATGTTTATTGATTTATTTTGGCAGTAGTAGAGAACTGAACCCAGGGCCTTGTGCTTGCTAAGCAAGCACTTCAACACTGACCTACACTCACAGCCACTCCACCTCTACTTTTTCTTAAGTTTGAGACAGGGTCTAAGTTGTGCAGGCTGCCTCTGGCTTTGAACTCATGATCCTCCTCCCTCAGCCTCCCAAGTTGTTGCACCATGGCACCCAGCTCTTTTCTGCTTTTTAAAAGCTCTTGATTCTTAAATGTTGGAAATGAATTCATTTTCATAAATGCTACAAAGGCCAAACAAAACACTCTAGTGAGTCTAACTTTGCCTGCAAGCTGCCAGGTCTGCTATAGATGTTCTAAATTTCATTCTTGGATCCAACTGTACTCTTAAAACCTGGGTAAGAATAATAAAAGAGGGCACTTATAATGAGTATGCCCACATTCTAGATACCAAGTAAGCATGAATTATATTATTTAATCCTTACAAGAGTCCAATGAGGTACCTAACTTAATGAGGAAGAAACTAAGGCATACATAGGAGAGGTGACTTGCCCAAGGTCAAACAATTACTAAATGAGGAAGTTGAGATTCAGTCGTAAGTCTACCTGACTTCACAGTCCTATGCAGAGTCATTGGACCTTACTGGAAAGAATTGTTCTTTGTGGATTGTGTTTAAACTATCAATGTATATCAAGGCATTTTTAGTTACTAAAAATGCATTATGATGATTACTACAGAGGTGACTGAGGACACCATCTACCATATCACTGGATCCTTAATGGCCTCTAGTAACCGCAGGCCCCTCTCCCCAGGTCCCTCAAGGATGGGTCAGAGAAAAATAAAACAGTGCTTCTCCTTGAGGAGAGAAAGTGCCTTTTCCTTGACTCCAATTCAAATTCATCCTTAAGGAGAAGTGAAGAAAGTTTTACTTGAAATACAGTTGTGTATCATTCAATGACAGGATATAGTCTAAGAAACGCATGGTTGTCAGTTGATTTCATCATTGTGCAAACATCATAGAGTATACTTATATAAACTAAGATGGCTATGATGTCACTAGGTGGTCTCACGTTATGAGACCATGGTTGTATATCCTGCCTTATCTGTCATTGACTGAAACTTTGTTCTGGAGCACATAACTATGACAGGGAGTTTCCACCGTAAAATCTGACAGGATGACAGCGAGGTAGAGGCATTTTTAGATCACAAACACTGGATCATGTGTTTCACTGTCTCACTTTACAACCCAATCTGATGTTCATCATTTGAGACAGAAAATAGAACACAACCTTTTTGCCTAATCCAAAAGGGGCAACCCCAGATACCTGCAGAAACTAGGAAGCTTAGGCAAATGTGTGAAGCAGCAGATGTGAGAGACAGGAGGGTAGGGACCAAATAGCTCCTGGGCCAGGGAGTGACCCAGGGATTCAAGAGCATATGTGACCTATAAACTGGTGGCTGCTGATCAGCTCTGGCTAACTGGTTACCATGTGCAAGTGGGCACCCAGTATTATTGTTTTTAAAGAGTCAGAAATACAGACATGTAAGTAAGCCAGGCATGGTGGCGCACACCTGTAATCCCAGAGGCTTGGGAGGTGGAGACAGGAGGATTGCAAGTTCGAGACCAGAGGAAGTCTGTGTAACTTAGCAAGACCCTGACTCAAAAAGTAAAGAAAAAAAAAAAAGGGCTGGGGGTGCAGCTCAGTGGTCCAGCACTTGCAAAGCATGCAAGCGCGAGGCCCTGGGTTCAACCCCTAGTACTGCAAAAAAAAAAAAAAAAAAAAAAGAAATACAGACATGCATGTGAAGGTGCCCAATTTTGTTATGTATCCTGACAAAATACATCCACGGCCTACCTCTTGCCTGGTGCTCACTGTCAGTCTAGAAAAAAGATGAGTTGAATGTTTCTCCTAGTGCGTCATGAACTGTTTTAAACACCTGGAGAAGGTGAGAGACATCAAGGAGGCATTCTAAAATCCTTGGGGGCTACACTACGCAGCTCCTGGTCACAGGGCAGGCACACCATGCAGCAGGCCTGAGGATGCAGACTGGACCTCACTGATTCTCCACTGATTTCCTCCACACAGGGAGACAGCATAATTTGAGCTGATCATAAGCTCAGCTGTTAAGTTCTTGGGAGAAACCAAAGAAAGATCAACAAGGTTGGAGAAGGAGGGGGATAGTGACCTCTAGGGAGCTGAGGGTCAACTCAGTTTGTTTCTCCCCAAATCAAGGTCGTGATTATGTCATAGAGATCTATCTACACACTAGAAGGAGAGGTGATACTACGGACAGGGTAAGTTCTAGGAAACCTCGATGAACCAAAATCCCCAGTGGTTGTACTTCCAAGGAAGTTTAAGTCTGAGTGGGTCCAGTCTTCTGACATTGTCCCTTCTCTTTGTGGCTATTTAGGTCTGGTAGCATCTTAGAGAGAAGTAGGTTCATGCTCTAGGCTGGCTGCTACAGGAAGGGTCAGTATCCCCAGGGGTTCATGTACTCCAGATCTGTTTTGGTTACCCTGGAACAACAGAGCCAAGATTCTGGTGTAGGCCTGGCAGGGGCTTGTGTGTCCATCCTACCTAGGCCAAAGGGATCCTCCACATCAGGAACAGCCCACTAGAATTCTGCCCTGGGGCACTTTGTTGCAGTTAGGGCAGCTTTAGGGAGTTTATTTCCCAGCTGGAGGCCTCTTTTCATGTGTTTGTCATGGGATATGCTGGGGAGGGGCCAAGCACCACTTGGACAAGGGACAGGATGGGATCAGGTTTTGAGGTCTGGCATCCTAAGCATATGCCAGTTCCTTCTCATCCCATTCACATTTCTGTATTTTCAAAGAAAAAATTCCTCTCAGTGTTGAAGATCAAAAGAAGTTTAACTCCTTTTAAAGAAATGTTGGGTTTTCTCTTAAAGACAGGATTACATTTCACATCTTTGGAGTCAATCTCTCCTCTCATTCTATGAAGTTTTCTTTCTGTTTCCCTATGAGGGTCACTATGATAGCACCTGACAACAACAATAACAAGTGGGTTATTTTAGGCATTCTGAACACATTTAAGATAGGCTGGGAGAAGGGCCTGGCAATCCACTCCCAAGGCAATCCCGAAACAGTCAGCCATTGAATACCCTATGAGGGTCGCTATGAGTTGGATACCAACTCAAGGGCACCTAACAACAACAAGCTATAATGTCTGTAGATCAGCTGTAGTAAATGTGCTTTTGATTTACAGTATTTTCAACTTATAAAGATGTTGAGGAGCATCTGTTCCAAGACTGCCTTCTTTGGTTTCCTGCCATTCTCAAACTAGATGAGCATGCTCAGAGCCTCATCCAAATACCCAATCAAAATACTAAACAGGACAGAGCCTTTTGGCAGGCCACCAGAAACTTCACCTAGGCTGACAGAGGTCCATGAAAGAATCGGCACTTATTTAAACAGTTACAAACCTATCTAAGAGTCCTATCAGGCTGACCCACACATAGGGAACTGGTGAGGGACAGAAGAAAGTGCAGGTTCATGGCAGCACATGAAAAAGGGACAGCGTATCAGAGTTGAGACTGTGGTCCTCTTTCCCAACTGCAGGTCTACAACAAGGCTCTGTTAGGAGATTTGGCTCCAGTCTTCCCCTGCCCATTCAGATGATAATTTTCAGGGTCTTGGAGGTACCAAAGTCCCACCCTGCCCCCACACACCCCGATAATCCTTCCAGTTTTATGAAGCATTCTTCACACTTCCAGGGGAAATAAGGGACTTTGTGGTTACTGGGAAAGGTAGAGGCCAAAAGACCTTTGTCTGAGGAGCCCAGAGAAGGCTTATTCCAGGGCTCTGACGGACAACGAGTGAAACAGGTGATCCAAGGAGCATTCCTGCCTCTCGGGAGACCTTTCTCCAGGAGTACCAGGATTTGCCTGTTCACAATCCCTTTTCCTTCATCTTAGCCCCTTGGTAACGGCCATCACACATTTGACAGTAACGAGGAGGGAGAGAGACAATACTGTCTCTTTAGAAAACTGGGCAATTAAATTTTCCCTAATGAAGTTCTCCATTTTCTCCTAGCAATATCATTTATCTTGTGGATTTAAATCAACTTTTGAAATTTCCTGTAAACAGAGGCCGAAGATAATGTTTTCTGGAAGACTTTCTTAGTATTTCTGTAGGCCTCCTCCGAACTGGGCATGTCTTTTTCTGTCCCTGATAGCTATTCCAGAACTTGCTGGGAATGCCTCCTGTGTGGCAGGCACTAAGCACAAGAATTCAGGAGTGAATAAAAGGAGGCCTCTGAACTCAATGAGTTCACAGGGAGACAGACACGTAAACAAGCCCACTGTAAGAGCAGCATGGCCAGGGGAGGAGCCAGACAGAAAATAGGAACAATGAGCATTTCTGCAGCACTGTGGAGTCTTCTTACTCACACACTGCTTCATCTGATCCTCACAGCAACTAGGCTCTGAGGCAGATAATCCATGGCAGGTGAGGACCCCAAGATGGAGAACTAGCCATGACTTTTCCATAAGACGGATCAGAAATAGACAAGTAGGTCTTAGGATGCTGAATCCCAGACTCTAGCCACAGCGCCATGGTATTTCCTGATTTAAACTCAATAAATTAAAATGTTGGGCTTAACTTTTCCACTCCTATATCCATTTTTTTTTAGAATTGTGAATCTGTGGAAAAATGTTTTCCTTGCTACATGGGGGAATAACCTGGTAAAGTGTTGCGGTGCATTTGAGAAGTCATTCTTACCACACATAAGGAATACTGTAATAAGTGAAGTGTGAAGTAAAGAAAGGTGTCTCTTTCCTTCTTTCCCTTCATTCACCTGACACCTGAGCATCCTCTCTAGCAAGAGTTTTGTCAGAAATTCCTTTGGACTGGGGATGTGGCTCAGTGTGAGTGGCCATGCTTAGCATGCACAAGGTCCTGGATTTGATCCCTACCATGGCAAGTAGAAAGGGAAAAAAGGAAGGAAGGAAGGAAGGCCGGCCAGTCATTACTTTATTGTCAAATTTGTGGGTTTTTTAACTTAAAAAGTAATATACTTAGTGTTTAGAAGTTAATCAAGCCATGCATAGTGGCCTGTAATCCCAGAGACTCAGGAGGCTGAGGCAGAAGGATCGCAGGTTCAAGGGCAGAGGCAGGCTTCACAACTTAGTAAGACTCTGTCTCAAAAAAAAAAAAAAAAAAAAAAAAAAAAAGTCTGAGGATACAGCTCAGTGGTAAAGCACTTACAAAGTATGCACAAGGCACTGGGTTCAATCCCCCAGTACCACCACAGAAAAAAAAAAAAAGTATTAAAATTGAAGTCTATAAAGATTGAAAAAAAAAAAAAGTCTCCTTTCCACTGTTGCCTGTTACTAACATCTTGTCCTCCCTTCCCCCAGCCCCTATGCCTCATCCCCAGGGTAAATGTCATTACCAATCAGTAAGAGCTATCAGACTCATTTTATATATACCCAAATATATAAAGACATGCATTTTTATTTTTAAAATAGATAATGGTAATACCCACACACTTGGGGGGGCAGTATTTTTTCTCCTCTCACACAGCAATAGCCTACTTGATTTTTGAATAATCTTCTATCTTCAAAAAAAAAAAAAAGATGCAGGACTTGGGGGTATAGCTCAATGGTAGGGTGCTTGCCTAGCACGCACAGTACCCTGGACTTATCCCAGGCACAAACAAAAAGAGCAAATAGCACAATCAAGTTGGTTAATTTATTACAGTCCAGGACCAATAAAATATTTCAAGTTCATGAGACCTAGGTCACTTCTAAAATGCAAATCCCCACGATCCACCACCAGAGATTGTGATTCAATGGTTTGGGGACAAGATCCCAAAAGGAGATTTTGTTACAAATTCCCACAGGTAATTTTGATGCAGATGGTACAGAAGCTACACTGGGAGAAACAAAACAGTAGGCTACGCAAGCAGCATGCCTATCTACCACTCACTAGAACATTTTTTCCCAGCAACTCATGCTGGCAACTCCATCCCTATTAGTGTTTTTTAATACTGCCTCCTGTTACTCTCTTTTGCAACTGATGCTCTAACAAATGGCTTCACCTGTAATCTCAGGTTCACTGTGCAAGGGCACTGAATGTTGATATCCCTCTTCCCTGTTTAGCTAATATTTTCATGGTTTAATGAATGGTGCTATGTGCTAAAGACTGTGCTGGAAATTATAACATGGATTATTTCAATTAACTCACATCTATAGGTGTACACACACACTCTCTGTAAGGTATTACTATCCCCCTTTTTCAAATGAGGAAGTTGGTGCTTAGAAAAGCTAAATGACTTAGCATGCAAAGTAATTCAGCTGATTGTCTAAGAGTGATGATTCAAGCCCAGGTTAGTGTGATTCCGTCCAGACCATGATCTCCACATCATATCTGCCTCTTCCTACATTCCAGTCCCTTGGCTCATCTACTTCTGTGACGTTAGATTAATTCTACCCAACCAAGGTAGTTTTCAATCCTCTTCAGTTGATCTGTGGTTTTAATTTCACCTTAAAAGCTTTTATTCCATGATTATATTTATCATTCTGAGTAGAGCTATTATAGAATTCCTTTTCTGGAACTATTTTTGTCTTTTACACCTGGAGTCCTGTTTTTCTCCTAGAAGCACTTAGATTCCTGACCCTTTAAATATTTTCATGACTTCTGGCCCTGTTCTAAATGGAAAGATGGTTCTGCCTGGATGCTAAACAACTCTGGAAATAATGGCACCGAGATAAGCTTAGCCAATATGATTCAGCTTTAAAGATCAATATCAGAAAATCACCAACAGCCTTTTCAACCACTTAGATCCATTTGCTATTGGTTCTTCTCTGCATTCTGCACCACCCCTTACATAACACTCAACACTTTGGTAATCACAAGTTACAAGGTGTCTTCCCCACAGGATAATAGCCTATGAATGCAGGGAACATAGAAAGGGCTCAATAAATACCTGTTAAAGTAAATCTAAGTGAACTGGGCCCCAAATTCTCAGCCTTTCTTTCACACCATTCATAATAACCTAAGTCTGTTTTTCTCATAGATAACCTCCACCATATCTGGAGCAGAGTTCCAACAGTAATATTATATCAACTATAAGCTACAGCTATGCAGAGATGCTTAAGGTAGGGCCTAAACTAGGAGGACTGCGTCAAGATAGGTTATTCCTAGATTAGCTGAGAGGCAAATAAATTCAAAAGCACAACCAAAAGGTCAGGGGTCCAGATGGTCAGGGAAAGAGATCAAGGTGTAACCAGTCATCAGATGTCTGAAGCCAGGGAGTCACTACTGGTCTGCCTCAGGTTGCTCAAGGTCCCATATCCTTGGGACACCCAAAACATCCTCTCTGGAGAGGCCACTGATCAAAGTAAAGGCACCATTAGTGGCCCACTCTGCTTCAAAGTATCCTGAGACAACAGGCAGAGAATAGCCATGTTGCTCAGCCAGTTGGCATACTCCAGGACAAATTAAATCATAGAAACAACACACACTCCTTCTTGACCCTGAAGGTGGTTAAGGTTTTGCTTCATTGGTAAGAATCCTCTCATGTCATCTATCTCTTGCGCTCGCTCTCTCACTCGCTCTCTCACTCTCTGTCTCCCTTTCTTCCTCTCTCTCCCCCCCCTCTCTCAGAATATGGTAGTGTTTCATTCTGTTATACACAGGGCGACTATGAGTTGGACTCAACTCAATGGCACCTAAAAGCAAGCTAGAAAAGGTCCCCCTAAGGGGCTCTTGCATTCTACTGAGCTCAAATCCCAGCAAGAATTTGACCCATCTGCAGGAATCCAGGCCTTTGTGATTAACAAATGGTTGGGAAATTTACTGGTATACAATTAAAATAAATAAATAAATAAATAGTTGAAAATATCTTCTTTAGCAATCAGAAGCAAGAGGAGAGCAGGTTACCACCTTTGGAAGCAGACAAACAACAAGGAATCCAAAAAGTACCAACAATGACCAGAGAAGCCGGGTTGGGAGGACAGTGGGGAGGAAGGCAACAAAGGAAGGAAAGGTGAACCAGAGAAGAGGTACCAGTAGTGAAGATAACTGCCTGCTGAGAATAAGTTCTCTGCCTTAGACAAAACTTTCCTCTTAATGCTTCCTGCCAATGGCAGGAACTACTGCCTTGGAACCAAGTGGGAAAGAGGAAAGAGGAAAATTTAAGCTGAAACTGACTGGGACAGATGTGGGGGTAGGAGAAGTTCTTGATGAGTGATCTCAGTTTTATATAAATTTTATTTACAAATCTTCAATGAGAGGGGACACAAGTGACCAACAGAAGCTTGTCACTCTAATAGAATGATTTCCAAAAACATAACGCTCTTCCAAGTGGGCTTGGTTTTAGCTCAGTTGGTAGAGTGCTGCTCCAAACTTTCTAAGGACCGCAATCCCCAGCACTACAGAAACGGGAGAAGGATGTGGCAGTCCAATCCCAAAATAATCAGCCGCTGAAAACCCTGTAAGGGTCGCTCTGAAGCAACCCAACTCAACAGCACCTAACAACAATGCCCTTCCATAACAGATCATCAGTACAGACACAGGAGGTCACACCTACTGATATTCTCACTTGGCAAACTCTGATCATCCTTTTTAAGCCGTAGGCCTATATGCCTACGGTTATTTGCCTGTTGGCTTCATGTTTATAACTTTGCATTAAAGATATATGATCTCATTTTTTGTTATATACAGATATAAAACAGATTTGACAGAGATAGCAATGTGAGGTCTGGAAGGAAATACACTGAATGCTTATCGTGGTTACCTCAGGTAATGGCTTCTAGGTTCTTTTTTCCCTCCATTTTTATATTTTTGTGTATTTTCAAAGTTTTAAAAATGATGAGCATGCATCACATCCATAATCAAAAAAGCAGTCATAAAAAATAAGACTCTCATATTTACCTAGCCATGTTCATAGCAGCATTGTTCACAACAACTAAAACAGAAACTACTCAAGTTTTTATTAACAGATTAATGAATAAGGAAAAGGTAGTCTATCCATACCACTTGAATAGTATTCAGCCTTTAAAAGGAAGGAAATTCTGTCTCATGCTACCACATGGATGAACTTTAAGATCATTATGCTACGTGAAATAAGCCAGTCATCAAAAGATAAATACTGTGTGATTCCACTTATGTGAGGCACTTAGAGTACCAAAAATCACAGAGACAGGATGTAGAATGGGGACTACCAGAGGCCAGGAGGAGGGAGAGGGTGGGAAGTTACTATTTAATGGGTGAAGAGTTTTGGTTAACAAGATGAAACTCTTCTGGAAATGGACTGGGGTGATGGTTGCCCAGTAATGTCAGAACCCACACAATCTAATCCTCTCTGCAAATACCTTCACAGATGCACCCAAAGATGGGTTTTACTAATTCTAGGCATCTCTCTATCTAGTCAAGACTGACTCTCAAGATTAACCATCATATGTACTAAGAAAGATAAATAAGTAAGACTCTCATCATACCATCTCCAACGTCAAAGACTCATAGGATCTGACAGAACGGTATGTCAGACTCCTGTCCTTCCCAACATCATCTCTCACTCCCCCCATTCCACTTACCTTGGGTCTCAGCCACATCAAACTTCTAACCATTTTCCAAGTACCTAGGCCCTTCTGTGACCCTCATGCCTTTCACACATTCTGTTCTCTCTTCATGAAATGCCTTCCACCACTTAGAGAGCTTCTACTCATCCTTCAAAACTCTACTCAAAAATTCTTCCTTCTACAAGAACTTTGCCAGCTCTCTCAGGCAACACTGTAACTTCCTCTCTAAATTTCCACATTGCATGATTACAGTACTATCCCAGTTCTTAGTATACACACAAGATTGATCTATTTTTAAACTGTCTTTCCTAGAACACTATCAAAAATAAGGATGGGGAATATATTTTGCCTTTTTATTCTCTCCCATCTCAGAACATACAGGAATTCAGTTAACAGAATCTACTGGATTCTCTGCAGTATTCCTGCAAGTTGCCACCTGTTCACTCCATTCCTTTAAGTCGTCTGTTGGGTGGCCCCACACAGATGCAATTGTCTCTTCTCTGGATTCTTTGTCTTCCTAAGTTATCTTACAGTCAAAGTTCAGGAAAGTATGGGCCAGCTTCATTATGCTTCTGATGCATCATATCTATGTGTTCCTGTGTGTGAAATGTCCTTCGCAAGAACACCTACACACAATCATTCATTCAACAAAAACTGTGGTCACAAAATCAAAACTTTTCTTGGTTTGTTTGCTTGTGTTTTTGTTGTTGCTGCTGTTGTTGTTTTTGTGGTCCTGGGGATTTGAACTGAGGGCCTTATAAATGCCAGGCAAGCACTCTACCACTGAGCTATACCCCAACCTCTTTTTATGTTTTTTGGGACAGGGTCTCACCAAATTGCTCAGGCTGGCCCTGAACTTGCTATGTAGCTCAGGCAGGCCTTGAACTTGTGACCCTCGGCCTCAGCCTCTAGCCTGTTGGGATTATAAGCATGTGCCACTGCACCCAGTGCCAAGAGCTGTTCTATGTGTAAGAAAAATATAAATGAACAAGAGAAACCAGAGTACTGAATTCATCTTTTTTTTTTTTTTCCTTTTGACACAGGGTCTCACTATGTAGCCTAGGTTGGCTTCGAACTCACAAACCTCCTACCTCAGTCTCGTAAGTACTGGGACTGCAGGCATGTGCCACCAGGCTTGGCCTTCAAAGGCCTGTTCTTATACAACTTCAGTTCTAGTAAAGAGAAGACATAAACACTGAAGGAAAAATACTACAGAGCCATAAGTGCTCTGCAGAGAATTCAAGTCAGCTGATGCAATAAAGAGCTATGCACGGCCGCTTGGGTAGTCTGGAGGTGGCATGCAACCTGAGAGTTGAACGCCAAAAAGGAACCAGGCAAGTGACATTCCACAGGAAGAGCATTCCAGAAAGAGGAGAAAGATAAATGCAAAGGCCCACAATGGGTACAAGCTTAGAAAAGTCAAGGAACCAGTGGAGGCCGAGACAGCTGGAAGTGATGACAGGAGAAGTAGATGAGGAAGGGAAAGGTTAAGAGACATGGCTGTGGAAAGCCAGTTCAGAAGCTTGTGCTCTGTTCTCACTCACTGAGATACTACTGAAGGGCTTTAAACGGAAGAGTGACATGATCAGATCTAAATCACAAGCATTACTGCTGGCTGCTGTGGGAAGAACAGACCAGACTATGAGCATAAGAGAAGAAGCAGGGAGACCAGTTAAAAGTGTGGTTCTTAATCAGGGTAAATTTGCCTTCCACGGGACATCTGGCAATGACTGGAGACATTTTTGATTGTCACAACTGGGGGTGGGATTGCTACTAACATCTAGTGGGTAGTTGTTTTTAGGTGTCATTAAGTAAGGTCTGACACATAGTGACCCTGTGTACAACAGAAGGAAACACTCCGGGATACTGTGCTATGCCCGGCTCTGTCAGTACTTCTTTGCTATTCATAGGATTTTCAATGGCTGATTGTTTCCGGATTGCTTCAGGAGTGAGTTGCCATATCCTTCTCCCGTTTTTGTGGTGCTAGGGATCAAACTCACTCCCTCAGAGAGAACAGAGCAGCATTCTACCAACTGAGCTAAACCTCAGCCCCTCTAGTGGGTAGAAGCCATATTATACAGCTAAGCCCCCACTACAAAGAATGTTCCAACTCACAACATCAATGGTGGGTGAGAAACCTTGAGTTCAGAAGTTGTTGCCCTGGTCTCCAAAAGAGGTAATAGTGATCTGTGTCAGGATGGTGCAGATGGAGAAGGAATAAAATTCACTGCATGTTAAAATATTAAAGTCTTTCTTACATATTTCCTTTGATCCCCTCTGGACCCTTTTCAGACACAGAGGGCATTCTGTGTTCACTGCCTCAGGGATAATAGAGAAAGCCAATTCCTGTCTTTTGGCTTTCAAAAGTTTAGTCCTTGGAGAAAAGAGAATATGGTCATGGACAACAGGTTTAAGAGAAAGTCTGATGGCAATAAGCCAGGATATCACCTCCATTCCCTCACCCCATGTGTGTGCTTGCCTGCATGCACACACATAGGTGCACCAGTGTGCACTCTTATGGATGTACATGCAGGTAAAGATTTCTGTGCCAAAGGAGACAGTAAAGTAAGGTGACTGTCAACATCATTGGTCTATAAGAGAAAAATCTGCACCCTGCCTCACCCACCCCAGCAAATCTAGGGAGGGAAGGAGCTGAGGGAACCACCAAATGGATTCACAGGATCTAAGAAAACACAGGGATCTGGTCTCTTCCCTAGGCAAAGCCCTAGGGAGACTTGTGGGAAGCAGCAAGTGCTTATGCAGCCAAGACAGGTCAGAGACAACTGTCCAGCGTCTCTCATGCACCAGCACACATGTGATGGTGCCTGGTATCTACAAATCACATGGAAGAGGCCAAGGAGAGGGAGACAACAAAAAAAGAAAGAAGGATTGGCAGCCTGGACTGACCACAGAAGACTCAACAGGAAGGAGGGTATCCCAGGGATATGGTTGATGAAACTGACTGGTAATAAACCACAACAGATGGCTCCACAATAGCCCTGGTGCTGCCTAAGTCCCACTAGACCTTGGGACATAACCCTGGAGGAAAAGAGAGATAAGCCCCAAATTGACTCAGATTTATTTCTGTCACCCTAGCCAAACACAGAAGTGAAATGGAAACCAAGCCACAGAAGGAAAAAAAAAAGGTCCTTCTTGTGTGCCTGGATTTATGGCTGAAGTCTATTCATTCAGAGATGCAATGGACCATGGGCTGCTTCTCTGTGTTCTTCTGCACCATTATCATCTGGCCCCAAGTGTACAATCCCAGGAGCAGAGCAAGGCCTGTTCAAGGTACTCACACACTGCGCAGGCCTTACTGTCACACACAGAGCATACACTGATCAGGGCTGAGCTGTTTCCAAACGACCATTAAAATCAATGACAGAGCACTCTGTAACTGGGAATGTCAAAACTCACACTTTCAAAGTGACCTCAAAGAACTACACTGGTATCACCTAGACGAATGGGATGCACATTTGTGTTACCTCTTGCTTTCTTCAAACTTCCCGCTGAGAAAAGTATTGAAAAATCAGGGAAGTAGGCAAGAGACAAAAAGAGAGAATAAGAACAATCTACCCACTGGACAGTGCGACATATTTCAAAATGTAATCCAAGGAAGAGTCTCATCAGATAGTCCACAAAAAAGGTCCAAAAGATGGAGTGAGTTTGAGGAAACTGGGCCCTGGGCAGCTCACACTGAATACGTTTTCAGAAGTCTTGTGAAAAACAAACACAGGGCATTCGGTTTATCCTAGAACTTCCAAAACCTATTTGAGCACACAACTATTTTCTTTTACCCTATGCCTCTTTATATCCAATTTCATGAAATACACTTCAGGGAACATCACCCCAAACATAAACTGGTGTAATGATTCAACAAATTAAGAGAATACCCAAAGTCCCATTCTTAGTCAACCACGTTATTTTACAGACACCAACTAGCCACCAGGAATGAATCATTTCCAAGCAAAATTGGGCCCTGGACACCACTTTTCAGGTCCAATATTAGACCAGAAGTTCTCAAGCTCATCACCTTTAAGAAATCAAGCTTGTCTCCTTCTTAGCAGATACACAGTGCAAGACTCAGTTTTGGAACTCAGCCTCACCTCACCTCCTCCTCACGTCATCAATCCTCACCCTGCTAGCTACCCTGGCCTCACCTTTCCAAAATATCACAAAGTTCTGCCTCCACTCTGGAAGATCTACCATCCACCAGGGCAAGTCAACCCGGTGAAGTCTGCTAGTCACCAAGAAGATGGCAGGCACCAGGCTACAGCACTAAACCATGCAGATGAAGTTTCTGCCCTCATCTCCATGCCCTCATCTCTAATCTACAGGTAATGAAGCTTAAAGCCATAGCTCTTGCTGAGTATCAGTTTCTACATCAGGAGAAAAAAAAACGAAAAAAAGAATTACACTAGAAGACACCTAAAATTTCTGGTGTGGTATTTCCATGTTGGTGGAGGAGTGAGCTGGCTGGCAAGAGGTAGGTCTAGCGGCCCCCTCAAAAATACATGGGGGATATTACCAGTGGGCTCTTTCCCAAAAATGACCCCCTGGATAGGAGCAAAGGAATCTAATACACCTATTGTTTGTTGTTGGGTACAGTTGAGTCCAGTTAGATTCACAGAGACTCTGTGTAAAATGGAAGGTAACACTACCCAACACTGTATCATGCACATGATCTTTTTATGTTTGACCTCAATCTTGCAGCCACTATGTTTCTTCTTGAGTTGTACCACATCAACAAAAGGAGGTCCCAGGGTCTTGACTCCATTCTCTTCATTAAGGTCAGCTCTACTTTGAGAAGGCAACTCTTCCTCAGTCATTTATTGAATGCCTTCCAGTCTGGAGGCTCATTTTCCAGCACTATATTAGATAGTGCTTCTCTGCTATTCATAGGATTTTCAATGGCTAATTGTTTTGGTAGTGGGCTGCCATGTCCTTCTCCCTAGTCTATCTTAGTCTGGAAGCTCAGCTGAAACCTGTCCACCATGAGTGGCCCAACTTGCTAGTATCCGAAATACCTATGGCATAGCTTTCAGCATCACAGCAACATGCAAGTCCCCACAGCACAACAAGCTGATTGATACATGGAGGCCTAACACACCTAGGTAGCATCAAATGGAGACTAGGAAAGGGTATTAGCAGGTTTGTGGAAGTTTCAGAAGGGCAGGGAGTCAAAGATTAAGACCTAGCCAAAACCACCTCCCTCTGAAGGAACCTCTGGATTATAGCTCTTTGTTGCCTTGGAGGGCATCTTGTTTTCCTGTACCAACAGAAGTTACAAAGACTCTGGTTTAAACCTAGCTCTGCCATTGTGCTATCCAATGCAATTTATGTTGTTTCTGAACTTCGTTTTTTATCTATGAGAATAATATTGACTTACCTGCAGAGTTAGAGGGATCACATAATGAGAAACTCAACACATGATTGAGACATAGAAGCTAAAGAAAAATGAATGAACTCTCACTGGCTAAATAAAGCTATATATCTCGAAGCATGGTTTGTAAATTAAGCCCCTGAATGAATGAATAACAGAGGTTTCTGGAAAGGAATGATCATCCCTCACGTACAAACTCTGATGGTAAAAAAACCTCATGAAATGGCCAATATAGACCCTCAGATCCACTAATTTCCACAGACTAGGAGAGGCCTGGAGTGAAGTACCCAACAGACTGTACCCCACTGGGACGTGACACACTCCACTTGTCAAAGATTTTTGGCTTTCATGAAATCTACACTAATGAACATCTCCTCTCTCAGCAACAAACAAGGAAATTCAACAAACCATGAAGAATATTTATTTGCCCAGTAAAGCTCTCCCTTTCAATGGAACAAGAAGTATGGATGTTCTAAACTATATGTTTGTGTCCCCCTAAAATGCATAAGGTAAAACCCCTATCCCTAATGTGATAGTATTTGGAGGTGAGGCCTCTGGGAGGTGATTTGCTTTAGATTAGATTCTGAGGGTGGGACTCCCATGATGGGATTAATGCCCTCATAAAAAGAGGAAGAGAGAGATTTCTCTCTCTGTGAGCATGTACTAAAGAAAGGCACAGAGCAAAAAGGCAGCTCTAGAAAATAGGAAGTGAGTCTTCACCAGGAACCAAATTTGCTAGCATCTTTACCTTGGACTACCCAGCCTCCAGAGTTTGTAGTTTGCTACAGCATTCAAAGCTAACTAAGATAAATGTCAAAGAAAATAACTGAGCTACAAGTTACAAGACTAAAACTTCTAGCCAGACATTAGTGGTGCACACATGTAATCCCAATACTAGGGAGGCAGAGGCAGGAAGATCACAAGTTCAAGGCCAGCCTGGGATACATAGAGAGTTTTGGGCTAGCCTGGCCTACACAGCAAGACCTCGTTGAAAAGAAAATTTTTTCTGCTTACTAATAACTTACCGTTTACTATCTCAACTAGTAGTGTACCAAGCACACTGGAGAAACAAAGATGACCATAAACATCTTGGCCCTCAAGAGTTCATGGCCAAGGGCCTAATGAAGGATAATAAGGTTCAGGATAGGGGGGCAGATATTAGGGAACCATTAATTCTGAGTAGGAGAATTGGGAAGGCATTGTAGAGGACTATCATCTGAGCAGGCATTGAAGGATGATGCGGAGTTGGACAGATAAGGGGTCAGAGGCATTTTAAAGAAGCAATGGAATGAATGAGGAAGGATTTGGAGATAGGAAAGGGAATAGAGGACTCATAGAAAAAGATATTTGGTCTAGTGTGGTTATAAGGCCACAGGCCTAGCAAAGAGAAAACTATCCAAGAAGATACAGAAAAATTATCTGAGGCTCCATAATCAGACTTTTTATGGACTGCAACTTGTAGGCCAAAAGCTGCAAACTGATGACCCAACAGGCTACATCTGTTCTATTCCACTGACATTTCTTTAGACAGCATAGTATTTTTTAAAAGTTGGGCCACCATTTAAAAATCAAGAGATTTTGTTTAAATTCAGGTTCCCTTGAAACACTGAAAGAACTGACGATTCTAGGCTCACATTCCTGCCTGGCAATGACAAGCTGAAGCTGAGCAGTGGCTGCCAGTCTACATGAACTGCCCCACAGGCCACAGTTCCCACTCCTCCCCATAGTTTCCCCAGGGGAGCCTGCTTTCCTCCTTTAATCCTATTGAAATCTGTGGGCATTCCTACAGAGATCCTCCAGTCACTGTGGGGCATGTTCTCTTTAAGACTAAGCTCATTCTGGTGCTCAGAAATTTTCTGGGTTTTGGCATTTTTAATTTCCTTCTCTTATTTTATCGTCATATTTCCAAGGAAACTCTTAAAAGGCAAAGAATGTATCAGATACTTTGCACCTCTCAAAACACCCAACACAAGATTTAAGTACAAAGTAGATAACCAATGGTTGTTGAATGCACGAATAAAGGAGTAAATATATATACTTCTGTGATCATCCTCAATACCTGCTCTACCCCCAAATCTTGGCCTTTGCTATTTAAAATATAGCCAACAATGAATATGAATGTATAATTTGAAAAATAAGACACTTAAGTCAATCACTGCATTTTTATTTCAATTTTCTATTAGGCTGAAATGGAAATGGAAACTCTGGTAAATGCAGAATAGACTTATTATGTCTGGCAGCAAGATCAATTAGAGGTCAGGATATTGAGAATGCCTGCAAGTATGATCGCCAAACACTATCATTGATCTTTGAAGGACTTGTGGAGAATGGGACAGATGCCAAAAAGCTTGTTGTTGTTGTTGTTGTTGTTGTTGTTGTTGTTGTTGTTGTTGTTGTTGTTGTTGTTAGGCACCTTCGAGTCATCCGACTCATAGCAACCTTCATAGGGTTTTCAATAGCTGATTGTTTTGGGATTGCCTTGGGAGTGGGTTGCCAGGTCCTTCTCCCATTTTTGTGGTGCTGGGAATTGAACTCGGGACCTCAGAGACTACAGCGCAGCACTCTACCAACTGAGCTAAATCCCAGCCCTCCAAAAAGCTAGAAATAGGCAAATGTTGTTCTGATTTTCAAAAGAAGGAAAAACTTACAGCTTGCTATTCCGGTATGCGATGTAGCTCTTAGGCAAGACTCTCAACCAGATTTGTAAAGAGACACTTATGAGCACCTAGGATAGGAAGCTGGACAAAGGACCTGGCAGTCTACTCCCAGAAAAATAATCAGCCATTGAAAACCATATGAACAGCAGAGAAGCACAGACAATAGTGCCAGGCATGGCAGAGTGTCAGGTAGTGTTTCATCTGTTGTACAGAAAATAGCTATGAGTTGGACCCGGATCAACGGCACCTAACAACAACAACAAGAATAGGAAGCAGTGCCCATTTGGAGTCAGCATGGGGTCACCTAGAACAAGTCAGGTTAAATTAATTTCATTTCCTTCCCTCTGGCAAAACTCCTAGCCTAGTAAATTAGAGAAATATAGCAGACATAATATATATGGTACAGTGAGGACAGAGTAGTGAAAAGGGTTTATTCAACCCTTGGTCTATATTAGTACAAGTATTACAGAGAACTAAAAGAGGTGATAGTTACTTTCTGGGTTTTTGTGATGACATCTAGAAAATTGTATTGAGAACTCAGTGCCATTCTTAGAATAAGATATTGATAGTAAGATCTTTGGGGGGTCTTTTTGGCAAAACCTCTTTTAAAACATAAAGCTCTCGTCCCAATTAACGGCATCTGTTGAAAAACCAAACGACATGGGCTGGGCCTACATTGCTAAGTAGCTAGAGCTGGTTGAACCCAAGTATGACTACCTGCTTAGAAAAGACTTTACCTCTCAGGTCCACCATAACCATCTCCACCCCTTCTACTGCTCTGAGTGAGGTGGGCCAACCACCACAAATTATCTCACTTGGCCAATTTCACTCATTTATTCTGTCGAGCACCCAAGACAGTGAGATTTGCAACCCAAGATGCAGTAGATCCAAATGGGAGTGAAGATGGTAAATGATAGTGAACCATCTTCAACAAACAAACAAGGTTAATCATAGTCAGGGGCTATCATCAGAGACTTTGAATACCCAATGGGCAGTCATGGGGAAGAAGCCCTTGTCTTCTAAGAAGTGCCAAGTGGAAGGAACAATAGAACCAATAGGTGGATGAGAGATACATTTAACACAACCAAAGAAAAAGCCCCTTACGTGAGCCAGAGTTGTCCAAAGATAGAATATGTGGGCTTGGGAAATGCTGAGTTCTCCATTACTGGAAATATGTAAGCATCTGGTTTACTACTACTTTGCAGGTTTATAATCAAAGGTATTCAAATATCTGCTGAGGCACGAGAAGGCATGAGTCTAAAGAAATTTCATAATAGAAAAAAGCACTCTCTAAACTTTCTTCTTTGTTAGGTCAGTAAATTCTTCAAAAATAGATAAAAGAATAAGTCAATAAATAACTCAATGTCATTTTCAAAAATCACAAGTTCCCCTCAGATCTAGCAAAGGGAAGTGAAGATTGTGGAAGGTGGGATGAGAAGGAGAATCAATGCAGAAGGATAAAGGGGAAGAGGATAATTTCAATGTAAATTATACAATTTCATGAACACATTGGGAAAATAGGGGACTATAACCCAAATATGCATGTGAGTTTCACTACATATCAGTCAAAAGGTTCCATAAACCTTGCAAGTTGATAAAAGCATAACCAAAAGTGATATAATAGTTGTATAATAGAAAAAGTCAATGCTGTATTACTCTGTATCCCAGCATCATTTACCAATAAAGGGAAAAATAAATCAATAAATCTTAACAGTAATATATGCACCAAGAAAAAAAAAGCTACCCTCACAAAACTCACAAAGTACAAAACTCTGCCTACTGAAGTAGACTATTTGCACCAAAATGGCCAAATGATACCAGGGAAGAAGGTAACTGGCAACAGGCATTATTTTTAGTCATCGGTCAAACATTCCTCAGAAGTAAGCAACAAAGACAAGGAGATGAAAATAAGAGAGGAAACAATGGAACGTCATCAAGCAGCAGCCAGTGCACACCACAAAACTGCCATCTGCTCCTGACATCAATCCTTCAAGGGGCAGTGTCAGGCAAACAATGTATCAAGGAATATCAAGCCTGGGAGAAACCCGGCCTTGTGACCTTGGGCAAGTCATTGAACATTGCTGGGCCTCAGTATCCTATCTCTGAACCTGAAGTCATAATAACTCTTCCATACACTGTGTGAAACAAGGGTAGTGAAGTCTAGAAGTCCTAGAATCAGGAGAGTTGGGAGCACATCAATAACTACGATGATGATTAACAAATACTTTTTTTTTTTTCTCGGCCGTGCTGGAGATTGAACCCAGGACCTCAGGCATGCTAGGCCAGCGCTCTACCACTGAGCTACACCCCAGGCCAACAAATAAAATTTCAAGGAAAAGACTTCAGAGGCTTTTGAGTACAGTAATATCCCAATCTAAATCTTATGGGTGTCAACTCCAATGGAATAAAATTAAATTTCTTCAACTAGAATGCAGAGAAATTCAGAGTCTACATGAAAGCAGATCATTTGGACAAATTTTCTGATGAAATTCATTGCCTGGTACTTGCTGATTAATTGTTAAAATAAAGGTGAAAGGTGAAAAGAGAAAGAATTAACCAGACAATGCTTAATTGGTTCTCGAGTAAAGTTGACTGGCCCAGTAGTAGCAATCCTTTAAAAAGGAGATAAGCACATTTCCTACCTAGACAATGTGCTTATAAAACCCAAACTGTCCAAAATTCAATATCTCCTTCTCTTTGACTGCATTTTTCATGAAGACCTCAATTAAATAAACCATCAACCAACTTAGCCTTACACAACACAAACTCCCTAATAGTGCATATTCAAAGACTGAAAACAGGCTTTTGTACTGAGTATTTGGGTAAATTCAAATCTCTGACCACACACACACACACACACACACACACAAGTCTTGTTTCTAAATTGTCAGCAAGGTTGAAACGTCTTAAGTCACAGTTTTTGACACTAAACTGAAAACTGAGGAGGAGGCACAGGGAAGCAGAGAGTTTTCTGCTCTTTGTGCCTTAGGATCTACCCAATGGTAAGCAGCAGGCAGGGTTTGACCAGAACTAAATAAAAAAACACTTGTCAAGACCAGGGGGTGGGAGGGACACAACAAAGCCCTCCCCTGGCTAACGCTCCCTCCTCTGGTGACCACTCCCCTCTCAAAGTTTCCTTAGGATCTGAGGCTTGGACCTCAGCTGGGATGTGGGCCTCCACTACTCCCAGGGAAGCCACTGACTTCCTGGAGCATGCAGTCTGGGCCACAGCAGCACTAGAAGCAGGTGTGGCATCCTCCAGTCACTCGGGCGCCAAAGAACCAATCTGCTCAACAGTCCCTATGGCACCTCCAAGAAAGGCCTCCACACCCACTGAAGATGGATTTTGTCTTAACCTTTCCCATGAGAAACCACAACACGCCCTGTGTCATAGCAAGGAGAACCATGGCCAGAGAGGAAAGCAATGCCAAGAATCATGCAACCAGGCTTTTCTTAGGGTAGAGCCTCTGTGAAGGGAGAGCACAGTGCATGAAGCTCCTAGGCTTTCCTTGCCAAAGCGGAGCTTAGACCACGTGAGGACGGGAGAAGCACCCGCCTGGCCTGAATGAGGATTCTGCCCGCCTGCCTTTAGCTGTGCGATTGTGTCCCTCTCCTGCTCCTCCCAGCTGGCGGATTGAGGGAGAGGTCTCTGAAAGAAGTGGATTCATCAGCACCTAAGCTGGAACCAGTACCCAGAGGTCATCTCACTCTCTCAGCAGGCTTCCTCTGGAACCTCGGAAGCCAGGGAGCACCTACCTGCCCAAATTGCACGCTGAGGTGTTGGCTTTAAACCGACGCTGATGACCCTAAACACTAGTGTACAGAAGGACTGGGCTGCACCCCTCAAGATAACACATTTTCTGCACCGGCTCGCTCTTTATGCCTAAATGCCTGCATTAGTCTGGATCAATAGGCCCCATAACAGTTAATCCATGGCAACCCAGGCCAGGCGAGAGACATCGACAAAGGGCTGCCCAAGGATGCTGCCTCCCTGTACACATGCATGTGAATTGCAGCCCTGAGAAAGAGGCAGAGGCAAAACCACCACTAACAACAAAAGCCAAAAGGGGTTGGCGGGGAGCAGGTCATTAAAAATATACATCAATATTAAGGGACTTTTACCGTGGCAGGGAAGGGGAGGAGGCGGTGACTGTCAAAATGGCCTTAGAGTGACATGTCACTACCAAGATGATGGAGTACCCATGGCACTCCTAAAGTCGGGCATAGGATCCTCCTCACACACCTGCAATGCAGAGATTGCTGCCCTTTCTGTAATCCACGCTCCCAGCGCAGCGCTATCTGCAGTGGAAACCAGTCTGGACTTGTGTGGCTGCCACTGTTCCTCCTCACAATAAGATTATTGATGCATAACAACATTTCATGATGGCAGGGAGGAAAACAGAAAGAAAAAAAAAAAAACAGAGCAAGAGAAAAAAGAAAGGGGAGGAGAACGAAAAGTCTCTCGCCCGCATCTCACCTTTTATTTGGGCTTCATATTCAGCAATGATCTCTTTGTCTTTCTTGAACTTAGTTTGAGATGACATCTTCCAACGTGGCCAAAGGAACTGACAGGCCCTTTGATTTATTTCTCCTTTTCTTCCCGAGTCCTCTCTCAAGCCCTGGTAATCGCACGGCTCTGGTAGATTTCACAGGTTTAAGGGCTAATCTCTTTTTACTCTGCTGCAAAGGAGGGGTAAAATCCTTCTCCTTCAGGGAAGAAAATGTTCTTTCCTCGCAGGAAATGGCTCTAGTGTCTTGCTCTGGTCAGCTCTTCTTGCAAAAGAATCACTCTAGGAGCATGGTAATCTGCCCCAGATTTCCGAGATTCTTCTAATAATAATAATAATAATAATAGCCAAGAGCACTCACACACATATGTACACAAACACACTCACCCGTGCATGAGCACACTCATCCAGACACACACAGTCGTGATATGCACACATACATTCACACACACACACACACCCTCTCACATACACACATACACACACACACACACACACACACACACACACACACACACTCCCTCTCACTCACTCACACACACACATCCACCAGAGGCGCGGCGCCTCCTGGGTTGTGCAGCCAGCCTCCAGCTCGCTTTGGAAGGCTCTGCTAAGGAGATGGTCAGGTTGCCAAAGGGCCGGTCATCTCGCATCCTCCCTCCCTTCCGAGCCTCTGGTCTGATGTCCAGTGAGGATCAAAGCCAGAAGGGTGAGATGGAAGTTTTCCTGCAGCAATGCTTAAGCTCCGGTGAACCCAGGGCTGGACTGCTCGCCCTGCAGGGCTGGCGGAGCTCTCCCCGACCTCCCTCGTCACCAGGCTCCGCCTCCCGGATTTTATAACAACTGACACATTGTAGCCTACAGGAGAGCAGAACTCACTGCAAGCAGAAAGGGGAAGAAATGCTCACAAAAGGGAAGGCGGCAGTGAAAAAAAACATCAGGTTGGGAAGACTTGGGAGACTCCCACAAACTCCAGCTATTAGCACTTGGGCTAGGAATTTTTCTAACAGAAACCAAAGAGTTTCCTTTTTTGTTTTGCATCCCGCAATTTAATTAGTCTCTGAAATCAAGGACTATATGACAGTTTGTTATTCCTCTTTAAGAGTCTAGCAGCAGGCCTGATCCACGCAGGGAGGGGCATTAATATTTTTGAGTAATTACTTGATAACAGGGACAATGATAGGGTTTCAGACATGCAGCTGTGGAAAGCTGTTGAGAGCAAGACTGCAATCAGGGATAGCTAGGTGAGTCACAGATTTGTGGGGCCTTGGGCATATTTCCAATTCACTGGGCCTCAGTTTGTCCACCAGTAAAATGGGTTCTCTTTGAAGGCTCTTTAGTTCAGCAAATATTTACTGAAAGCTTACTATAGGTCCAGCACTATTCTGGGCCCAGGCATACAACAACGATCAAAACACCCCAAAGGGCGTGGATCTTTGCCCTTTGGTAGCTCCAGGGCCTCCTCATCACACAACTCCCAGGAAGACACTACCATACACGTTAATTCTTCGTGAAAGCATCCCCAGAGAGAAATGCATTATGAATGGTGCCCACTGGAGCAGGAGGACCTGTGGGAGGTAAAGACAGGAAATGAACTAAATGTGTACATTATATAATGTGGTAAAAAATGATAGCCTGCAGCTGTACAACTGTGGCGTCTGATCCTGTTAGATCTCGGAAGCTAAGCAGGGTTGGGCCTGGTTAGTACTTGGATGGGAGGCCACCTGGGAACACCAGGTACTGTAGGCTTGGGAAAAGGACCCAGCAACCCACTTCCAAAAAACAATCAGCCATTGAAGACCCTATGAATAGCAGAGAAGCACTAACAATAGTGTTTCACTTGTTGTACATAGGGTTGCTATGAGTCGGATCGACTTGACCACACCTAACAACAGTAACTAAAAATGATAAGTGCTATGGAGAAAAAATGCTGCAGAATAGGGGATATTGTAAATGACAGGAGCTGTTGGAGTGATCAAGGAAGAATGCAAAGCTAAACCCAGCACAGTGCGTGGCACACATTCAGCCCTCCATAAATGGCAGCCATTATGATTACCCCAACATCCCAGGATATAAGTAAGGTATAAGTACTGAACACAGGTATAAGCATCCTTCCACAGCTGAAAGACTAGAGACATGGCTATGGGAAATGACTTACCCCAGGTCACCAGCATCCTAACTCAGACTGTCCGAAAGCAGATTCTGCCTGTAGAAATGTTCTGTTTCCTGCATCTCATGAGGTAGATCAAACCCATTTCACATGCACTTCAGATAGAGGAAGATTTGATATGTAAAAATGGAATCAAGGACTATTCAGCTGCTGATCACTGGAGACTCACATGATAAGATTGTCATCATTATATATTGTCCCCTAAGTGTCCCCTGAGACTGGGGTTTAGCTTAGTTGGTAGAGTGGTTGCTCTGTGTGCTCTGAGGCCCCGAGTTCGATCCCCAGCACTGCAAAAATGGGAGAAGGACCTGGCAGCCCACTCCTGAAACAATCCTGAAACAATCAGCCATTGAAAACCCTGTGAACAGCAGAGAATCACCGACATAGTGCTAGGCATGGCATAGAGTTGGGGAATGTTTCATTCTGTTGTATATAGGGTCACTATGAGTCGGACGTGACTCTAGGGCACCTAACAACAAGGGTACCTAACAACAACAAGTGTCCCCTCAAAGAAATTTTCACCAGTATCTCAAAACAGGTATAGTCTTCCATTTGCCTTTCTCCCAGTATACAAAACATGATTTGGTTCGGGCTCAGAAATGAATAGGTTATTCATGCCAGTGCTTAGGAGCTTCCCAGAAAAGATGGAAGCTGTAATGGGTGTCCTGAGACAGGCCTAGTGAGGGGGTGAGGTAGGACAGGGTATCCCAACTGAGTGAGTGGTGGGAGCTAAATCCCATAGGTGGGAAAGCACAGGATCTGCCTGGAGCAGGACAAAGTCCAACTGGTGAATCATGAGGTTTTATTATAGCTCTGCGCCCAAAGACAAGAGGTCACAAAGTTCATAAATAGATGCCACAGCCTGCAACCTCTTGCCTCACCCTTCCCAGTGGCACACTGAGGGCCTCTGCTATGTAAAAGCCACAAATGTCACCTGAGAAAGATATGCTCAGAGACAAGAGTCCCTACCTTAAGCCTAGATAGATCCTCAAAGGAAAATGATAATGTGTGGGCCCTGGAATGCAACGAACTGAATTCCTTTCTTTCTCATCCATGAGTCTCAAGCCTGTAGAAGCAGGTGACTTAACCTGCTTGTGTGCCTGCTGATGGCAGGAACTCAGTAAACATTACCTCTCCTCACTGTGATGAAAATTTAAAACCCACAAACACACATCTTAGAGACTCACAGGGCAAGAAGCAACAGAAATGTCACAAAAGCCGTAAGAAACTGAAGGGAAGTGTGGTATAAAGCTATGTGGTAAACGACAGAAGCAGCTGGATTTCAGAGTAAGAGGGATGGTGATTTATATTCTGACCCTACCACATCCCAGCCATGTGGGGGGCTTAGGTAGCTTCCATACCTTCTCTCAGCCTCAGTTTCATCATCTGTCAAATGATAGGGATCTCAAGCGTTGCACAGAATCCAATGTGCCCACGGATTTGAAGAGCCTGCCACCAAGTAGAGGTCCCACGAAGGTCATTTCTTTTTTGAGGCCCAACTATGCCGGGCTAAGGACGAGAGCTGGGGCTCCACTAAGGGTAGGAGAGAAGAAACAAGAAGAGGAGGAAGGGAAGAAAGGGTTGTGTTCCCTGCAAATTCTTTACCATGTACAATGAGCCTATATCATCTCAAATCTTCTGTCCCTAGGAAGAGGTGAGTGGCCTAGGCAGGGCCCCTGGTACCGTAGCCTCCCTCTTCCAACCCTCCCTATAGCTCATCCAAGTACCCTGGCTGCCCTCTTCAACAACCTCCTCCACATGGCCACTTAGTCATTGCCATATCAGAACCGATTGCTATTTCTGATATTTACCCTTGACACAGAAGTAACAGAAACCAACCAGATTTTCCCGAAATAAATGTATGCATCAAGGGAGGGGCTCTACTATTTTATTTGATATGCCACCCCCAAAGAATTGGAATACTCCTTGCAAGAGTATATTCCACTTGCCTCAGGCTTTCCTTGAGTTCTTTTAGATATTCCTGAATTATACTAAGATTTAGTTTTTTATCCAGCCCTCCCTCCATACAGGTAGAGAGACTAAGTACTCCACATAGACTTTATCACTGACTTCTTGCTGCAGCCCAGGGGTCAGGTGCTATACTTATCCTGGTTTTAAAGCTGGGGAAACAGTCATACAATAGTGAAGCAATTTGCTCAAGATCACACAACTAGCTAGTAGCTGTGTCACACTGAAGCCCAGGTCTGATTAATATCAGAGCCCAAGGAATTAACCAGTGCATAATTCTATTCCAGAAAAATCACCATGATAATATTTGCTATCAAATATTAACATATTTTTTCACTCTCTATACTTGTTTCAATACTATGTTCAGTCTAAAGTTTTCCATTTAAAAACTGAGGGTTAAGAATGTATAGAAAATGTCACAAATGACCATTAGTGAGGCTTAAATTATAATTACAGTTGAATAATACAAAACTCGCTGAACTGGTTTCTTTTCCTGGTTAGGGGGAAAAGAAGAAAAAAGAAAAGAAAAGAAAAGAAAAGAAAAGAAAAAGAAAAGGCTCCACTTGAAAGAAGAGTGACCAGAATAGTTTCTGGCTTAAGGCAATCTTATTTTTCTGGTCAAACAGAAACACCTCCCCCCTACCCAAGATGACTAATTTTGTGACATTTTCCCACATCGCTACCAATTAATGTATCCTTGGCCAGCTCAGTGAATAATCCTGGCCTTCAGTCTCAGCTCTGCAAAATGAAGGCAACAAAAGACTTGGCTAGTTAGTGCCAGAATCTGATACAATTTATAGTGATGATGACAACATCCCTTTTATGCACACTGCTTTTTATTTTTTAATGCCCTTTCATATCATGTCTTGTTTGGTCCTCACAGTAATCCTGGAGACAAGTAAGCCTGTTTTTAATCTCTATCCTATTGATATGAAATGAGTAGATGAGCTGGGCGTGGTGGCACAAGCCTGTAATCCTAGCATGTAGAACACTGAGGCAGGAGTTCAAGGGCAGCCTGGTCTACATAGAGAATTCTAGGCCAGCCTGTGCTACATAGTGAGACCGCATCTCAAAAAAAATTTTTTTAGTTAATTAATTAAATAATTTTAAAATGAGAGAAAGAAATAAAGGAAGGAACAAGGAAAGAAAGAAATAGAGACAAGTAGTAGTTTTGATGCTTGCAGCCGTAGCCCTGTGGAATCCGATCCCGTCAGATCTTGGAAGCTAAGCAGGGTCGGGCCTGGTTAGTACCTGGATGGGAGACCGCCGGGAACACCAGGTGCTGTAGGCTTGGGAGAAGGACCTGGCAACCCCCTCCCAAAAATCAATCTGCCATTGAAAACCCTATGAACAGCAGAGAAGCACTGACAGTAGTGTTTCCCCTGTTGTACAGAGGGTCGCTATGAGTTGGATACCGACTCGACAGCACCTAACAACAACAAGTAGTTTTGATTGGAGAACTATCTTAAAATCTCCAGTGTAAGGGTGGCCTTTCTAATTGAGTCACAAGACCCAGAAGCCAGGAAATCCTAAAAAACTCAACTCTACAACAATTTTGCAAAATTCTGGCTGGCAAAACCCACCAAAAGCAAAAGCCAAAGACAAATGGTAAGCTAAGAAGCAATATTTATACCACCTATCATAGGCCAAGTACTAATTTATCTAGTATGCAAAAACATTCTAATTGCAATTCAAACAAATAGTAAATAGACACATCCAACATTCTTAGTAGAGCCATTCTCAATAACCAAAAAGTGAAAACAAACCAAATATCCATCATTGGATGAATGGATTAACAAAATAGGTATATCCAAAGCAGAATATTATTCAGCCATAAAAACGAATGAAGTACTGGTACATGCTCCATATATGATAAACTTTAAGAACATTATGTTAAGTGAAACAAGACAGACAAAAATAGCTCACATATTGTATGAGCTTATTTAAATGGAATATCCAGAATAGATAAATCTGTAAAAATCACAACACAGATTCGTGGTTACTAGGGTCCAGGGAGAGTGGGAAGTAGGGAGTTACTGCTTAATAGAGGTTTGGGGTCTCTCTGGTGATAAAGAAATGTTCTGGAAATAAAAGTGACGGTTGCAACATTGTAAATGTACTAAACACCACCAAATTGCATACTTCAATATGGTCAACTTTATGTGATGTGAATTTCACCTTAGTAATAAATAAATAAATTCTTCAAGTCTATGAGGAAAAACACCAACAACCCAGTACAAAAATCAGTAAAGGATATGAGTAACAGTCCACGGGAAGGCAAATAAACATAAAATGTTGAGCAACCTCACTCATAATCAACATGAATCAGACATGGCTGGATGCAGGTACTCCAACAAAGTCAAGAGTACATTATGCATCTTTCTCCAACTCTCTGTCCGGCCTTACTATATAGAGTGGTAGGTTCTCCCAATAGGATTGTAAGGGTGGCCCCCAGCTGCTCCAGGCTTTTATTCTCTCAGCCGGGTAATCTCAGCAAGGAAAACAAAGTCTTTCCCTGGAGGTCCAGCAAAAGTCCCAAGAATAGTCAACAGGCCCAGGCTGGGTCACATGACTATCCCTGAACCACACTGTCTGTGATTGGAGGGGTGGAATGCTCCGCATGACCAGGCCCTGGGCTTGCCCTGGGCTTGCCCTGGGGCTATGGGATGGATTCAGTCCCAAACAATCAACAGGACCAGAAGAGGTGGGAAGAGTTTCCAAGGAAGATCAAGGTACTATTCCAGAGGGAAGAGTATGGGGAAAATCAACACATGTCTGCTATCAGCTGGGCACTGTGGCTCATGCCATTAATCCCAGCAACTTGGGAGGATGGGGGCCAGAGGATCATGAGCTTAAGGCCAGAGAGACAGCCTGTGCACCTTAGTGAGACCTTGTCTCAAAATAAAAAATAATTTTAAAGGGGGCTTGGGGGAGCACTTGCCTCATATGCATCAGGCCCTGGGTTCAACTCCCTGCCTACTGCAAAAAATAATTAAAATAATAAATAAATAAATAAATAAATAAGGGCTAGGGGTCCTGGTCAACAGTGGAGCACTTGCTTAGCAAGTGTAAGGACCTGAGTTTAACACCCCCCAGGTATGTATGTGGGCTAGGATTTAGCTCAGTTGGTAGAGCGCTGCACTGCAGTCTCTGAGTTCCCGAGTTCAATTCCCAGCACCACAAAAATGGGAGAAAGACCTGGCAATCCACTCCCAAGGCAATCCCAAAACAGTCAGCCATTGAAAACCCTATGAGGGTCGCTATGAGTCGGATACTGACTCACAGCACCTAACAACAACAACAATATAGGTTTACACACACACACACACACACACACATATATATATATATATATATATATATATATATATACACACACACACATACATACACACACATTTGTTGTTTTTAGGTGTTGTCAAGTCCAACTCATAGCAACCCTATGTACAACACCATGAAATACTACCCAACACTGTGCCGTGCCAGGCACTAGTGTCAGCGTTCCTGTGGTATTCATAGGGTATTCAATGGCTGATTGTTTCAGAGTGGGATGCTGGGTCCTTCTCCTAAGCCTACAGCACCCAGTATTCCAAGGGGATCTCCCATCCAGGAGGGTCCGACCCTGCTTAGTTCCAATATCTGGTGACACTGGACCCTAGGATGGTATGACTATAAACCATATGTTATTGTTATTAGGTGCCATAGGGTCAGGTCAGACTCGTTGTGACCTTATATACAACAGAATGAAACACTCTCCAACACTGTGCCATGCATACAATCTTTTTTATGTTTAAGCTCATGGTTGCAGACACTGTGTCAATCCATCTAGTTGAGGGTCTTCCTTTTTTTGTTGACTCATCACTCTCTCAAACATGATGTCCTTCTCCAGGGATTGATCTCTCCTGACTACATGTCCAAAATATGTAAGACACAGTCTAGCCATCCTTGCTTCCAAGGAGCACTCTGGTTGCACTTCTAGGATGGATCTGTTGGTTCTTCTGGCAGTCCAAGGTATATTCAAAATTCATCTCCAGCACTATAATTCAAAAGCATCAGTTCTCCCTCTGTCTTCCTTACTCACTGTCCAGCTTTCACAAGTCTATGATGAGACTGAAAATATCATGGCATGAGTCAGGCACAGCTTCATCTTCACTGTGACATCTTTGCTTTTTAACACTTTAAAGAGGTCTTTTGCAACAGCTTTTCCCAATGCAATGCATCTTTTGATTTCTTAACTGCTCCTTCCATGAGTATTGATTATACAACCAAGTACAGCAAAATCTTGGACAATCTCAATCTTTTCTCCATTTATCAAATTACTCACTGACCCAGTTGTAAGGATTCTTGTTTTCTTAATGTTGAGGTGCAATCCATATTGAAGGTTGTGTTCTTCGATCTTCATCAGTAAATGTTTCAAATCCTCCTCACTTTCAGCAAGTGGAGTTATGGCATCTGCATAACGCAGGTTGTTAGTGAAGTTTCCTCCAATTGTGATACCGCATTCTTCTTCATAAAGTCCAGCATCTCAGGTTATTTGTTCAGCATAGAGATTGAAGAAGTATTGTGAAAAGATATAGCCCTGATACACATCTTTCCTGACTTTAAACTAGATAAATAGGTAGGTAGATAGATAGATAGACAGACAGATATGCTATGAAACCAATGTGGGAAAGGAAATGGGATTCACATGACAGACCCTTAGAAAAGGTAATACTAGCAGATTAAAATTACTCAGCTTTTTTTTTGTGTGTGTGGTCCAATGGGTTGAACCCAGGGCCTCACGCTTGCATGCTTTGAAAGTGCTGGACCACTGAACTGCATTCCTAGCCCACTTTTTTACTTTTTGAGACAGGGTCTCACTAAGGTATGCAGACTGCTCTGGTCTCAAACTTGCAATCCTCTTGCCTCCGCCTCCCAAACCGCTGGGATTACAGGTGTGTGCCACCACACCTGGCTCAGCTTTGGTATTTTTTAAAGCATCTTCTCATCCAATGACTTGACCTCACACAGTCTGTTGAGATAGGTCATATTATTTCTACTTTACAGATGAGGAAATGAAGGCACAGGTATCCCATATCTAAGAAAAGGGAAAGCCAGGCAAGAAATCAGCATACCTGGCCCTGCATCTGCTATCCTTTCCTCCATCCACAAGGTACCAGACTCTACTTCAAGATACGACAGTACACACAGGAAACTCTAATGCCCGGGCATGTGTTCTGCCTCCTGCTCATGCTTCCTGAGAAAAATGTGGGAAAACAGTCTCTTAGCCTTTTGGACCTGACATTGAGCTGCTAGGGGATGCTGCAGAAGTCCCCCTCTTTCCAAGAGGTGCTCTTTCCACTATGCAGCCCAGATATCCCCTTGCCCATCAAGGACTGGGCTAGCCCTAGGGACAGAAATTTACATATGGTCCTCAGAGTCCTAATTCTGAAGAGCAGAAGGAAGGACGTTCAAACATTGAAGCTCCTGGCCTCGTGGCCAGCAGAGTTTGCATACTTCCAACGATGATGGAGACTTTGGACCATGGCCACCACCAGGTTAAAGATCTTAGCTAGACTATTACTTCTGGCCACTCTCCCCATCCCTCTCTCACCCCTCTCCAGGACAGGAAAAGCAACTTAGCCAAGTAAGGACTGGGGAAGGAGAGATTCGTTTATTCCTGGATTCTCCCTTTGCAGATCTGCCTTCTTAGCAAGAAGCAATGTTCTGCTCCCGTAGAGGAGACCACCAGTGGCTGCAGTTGTCTGTAGACTCTATCTAATCCAGGGATGGTTAGCTGGCCTTTTCAATGCACCCCTAAACTGTGTCCTGCAATCCTTTTATCACTAATAAAGTTTATATTCTGAAAAGAAGAATAACGAGAATAGATGCCAGAGCTGGATTTAAAGCCTGGCTCTGCCACCACCTACCTATGTGACCTTGGGCAAGTTGTTGCCTGGTACGTATCAAGAATCTGGTTTTAAAAATGCAACATATCTACCTCTCTCTCTCTTTTATCTATTTCTCAGCTGCTCCAGAACTTGAAACAGGAAGAGGGGTGTTACATGTGGACTCCACAAAAAGTCCAACAATAACAACCAAAAAACTCCTTTAAAAAAATGTTTTTTTGAGACAAGGTCTCACTATGTAGCCCAGGCTGGCCTTGAACTCATGATCCTCCTGCCTCAGCCTCCTGAGTGCTGTAATTTGCAGGTATGTACCACCATGCCTGGTAAATTTTTTTCTTTTAATTCTAAGATATGAGGTATGCAATGGGTTGAGTGTATCCCCCTAAAATTCATATGGTGAAGCCCTAATCATGAGTGCAGTGGTATCTGGAGAAGGGGCCTATGGGAAGAAATTTAGGTTAAATGAGGTTATGAAGGGATGAGCCCTCATGATGAGATTGATTTTTGTTGTTAGGTGCCATCAGATAGGGTCTGACTCATAGCAATCCTATATACAACAGAACAAAACACTCCCCGACACTGTGCTATGGGTTTTGATGGCTGATTGTTTCGGGATTGTTTTTCAGGAGTAGGCTGCCAGGTCCTTCTCCCATTTTTGTGGTACTAGGGATAGAACCCAGGGCCTCAGAGCATGTAGAACAAGCTCTCTATCAACTGAGCTAAACCCCAGTTCTCATGATGAGATTGTTGTTGTTGTTGTTGTTGTTGTTGTTGTTGTTGTTGTTGTTAGCTGCCCTCAAGTCAGTATCCAACTTATAGCGACCCTACGTATAGGGACAACAGGCAAAACACTACTGTCAGTGTTTCTCTGCTGTTATAGGGTTTTCAATGGCGGATTGATTTTTGGGAGCGGGTTGCCGGCCCTTCTCCCATGATGAGATTAGTGCTCTCATAAGACAAAAAGACACAAGAGAGTAATCAGTCTTGCTGGCTCACTGTCTGTCATGCGAGCACACAATGAGAAGGTGACCATCTGTAAGCCAGGAAGAGGGGCCTCACTAGAACCTGACAATGTCAGCACCCTGATCTCAGACTTCAAGCCTCCAAAACTGTGAGAAAATACATTTTTGAACCATGGAGTCTATGGTATATTGTGGCACTCAGGTTGTTGTTGTTGTTGTTGTTGTTGTGTGCCGTCGAGTCAGTATCCGACTCATAGTGACCCTCATAGGGTTTTCAATGGCTGAGTGCTTCGGGATTGCCTTGGGAATGGATTGCCAGGCCCTGCTCCCATTTTTGCAGTGCTGGGAATTGAACTCTGGGCCTCAGAGACTGCAGCGCAGTGCTCTACCCACTGAGCTAAATCCCAGCCCTGCACTCAGGTTAGGAAGCCTAAAGAACCAATGTTTCAAAAATAATAATAATGAGGGCCACAAGCATATAGGGAAAGAAAAGTAGCTATAGCAAAGGATATGAATAGACAATTTTTATGAACTAATTTGCCCTCTCATTCAACAATTACCAGCATATCTAAGCACTTAGTATGCGTTAGGCACTGAGTTAGACACAATCATGTACCAATCTTGTCTCTACTGCCATGAAGATCTCACTTTAACAGAAGAAACTAAACAAGCGATTATAACTCAACATAATAGAGAAGAACAAGGTCCCATGGATCTCACAGTAAGAGCAAATGACCTAGACCTGGAGGGCCAGACACAGCTTCTTGGAGGCAGAAGTTCCTAAACTAATCCTAGAGAGACAAAGGACTGGAGATAGCAAGTCCAAGGGAGGAGGAAATGTGTTCTCAGCACAGGGAGAGGCATAAGCTGATATGATCAGTGTAATTGGAGCTTAGACCTCACAGTTGAAGTGGGGAGGTGATGTTGAATGAGGACAGCCAGAGCATGAAGAATCTCCTAAGCCGTGTTTGCAAGTTCCAAGTTCAGCCAGGAGCCCCCGAAGGGGACTGACCTCATCAGATTTGCCTATGAGAAGAGGTAATTCCAGTGGCAGGGCAGGAACTGGACTAGAATAGGCAAGACAAGGAGCTAGAAAATATTTTGAGAGACAAGGTTCACTTAGAAAGGTTGATGGCATGTAACACTATGCTGAAAAGACTGTGGACTTCATAAACACTACCCTACCATATCCCTGGGTCAGTGATGTCATTTACTGGCTGCTATTATTGCCCCTGTATTTTCAGATGAGGAATTGTCTCCCACTGAGCAACTCAGGAATACTCCCTCTCTCTGGGGTGAGCTGCTGCTCTCTCTCATGGGGAGAGAAGAGCTTCCTACTGGTCCCTCAGTCAACCCAGGAGAAAGCGTGAGCCTGTGAAATCAGCTCTTCACGCCTCCCTGTGACCACCCTCCCATGGCTCCCCACCACCCGGAACTGAATCCACAGTCTCGCCCTGACTGCACTCCTGACTCGCTTCATACTCCTTTCCCTCTTTCTTCCTACAATGAGCCCTGCCATCCTTGTATTTCTGGAATGCTCCAAGCACTTGCTGTTCAAGCAGATTCTCCCAGCATCTTTGCTGATATATCACCTTCTCAGAGAGGTGCACCCAGACCACCCCCACCAAAAAGGCAGCTCCGGCCACTTTTCCCTCTTTATTTTCTTCATAGTGTGACCACATCTGAAGTTTAATTTTATGTTTTTGTTTGATCACTTAATGACTGCCTCCAGACCCTCCGCCCCATATCCCCACTAGACCAGTACACCTAGGGGAATTTTCTGCGATGGTGGAAATGTTCTACACCTAGGCTGATACAATTGTCGCTAGCCACATGTGGCCACTGAACAAGTGTGACTTCAGAACTGAAATTTTGATTTCCTTTTGAGGAGTTTAAATTTAGAGAGCCACACATGGTTAGGGATCACTGTGCTGAACAAGCCACTCTAGGGAATATGCTCTAAGAAGGAAGGGCCCCTATCCATGACTGTCTCCCCAGTGCCTACAGTGGTGCCTGACATACAGTAGGTGCTTGGGAAATATTTCTGTAGCGAATGAACAAAAACGTGAACAAATGAAATCCCCTCTGACTTATACTTGGCTCTGCTTCCTGCTTTCACTGGAGGCCCTGAGGCCTCCCTCTCCCTGGCCCCTGGAGTTTGTTTGCTGTGGCAGAAACACCAGGTGCCAGGGCAGGGGAGTCAATTACTCCCTCCACTGCACTCCATTTGGAGCCCAACACCCCCTGTGAGGAGGTGGGATGGTAATGAGGCCTTACCAGGGCCCAGTAAATACTGCAGCTGTTTCCTATACAGTCATTTGGGCTTTATGGAATGTGGAAGTGCCTCAGCCTATAAATCCACGTGAATCGCTTTATTTGTCTATTCCTCCTCCTCCTCTTTTGTGTAACGTTGGAAGGCATAAGGAGGGAGAACGAGTCAGTGTCAGGTCAAGAGGCTGAATTCAATTAAAATGTTATTTGGACCCAGTCGCTTTTAGGAAATGAAATCAGCATCAGGCTCAATAATATATTTTTTGCAAGTTAGGGTCCCTCCTGGGTTCTGTTTAAGCAGAAAGATAATTCAGAACAGACATTCAGTCTGCTCTTATTTCTATCCAATGAGGATTAGGCCATCTACATTATTCTGTAGTGCTAAAACCAAGTTATACTTCCTCCTGGAATGTCCCCAAATGATAATCGAGAAAGATTCAGCTCTGAGGGCCTCCAGAAAGCACCTTGTTCATTGTATCCAGGACTGAATGGGGAAAAAAAAGACACAGTTGCTTTGAGATGTTAACGAATATGGAATAGGCAGCAGAGACAACGGTTTAAGACATGAGACAAACTGAAATCAACTGCATAAAAGTGGCTCAAGATGTTCTTTTCTAGAGAATTCATATCATGCCACAGGCAATGGATGCAATGTTATAACAGGTCCAGTTCTCAGGGATGGAAAAGAGATTCCTGGGTCTGTTCTGGGAGCCTGGGTTGTGCTCCTACCATGGAGTGGGTTGGGGGGACAACAGTAAGTATGACTACTATATTTTCCATGGTGCATCTCTGAAAATTGTCAGTGGTATGCTCTGGGCTGTCTTACCTCTAGAGTTCAGAAACTGCCCTTTACCTGGGGCAGCCCTTGTGTTATACCAAGGGGCAGGATGTAGCCCCATAGGCTATCTGGACAATAGTCAGGCTCCTGAGTACCAGGTGCTCTAAAAATTATAATAAAAGAAGAACAGCTGCCATTTAGGCAGCTCCAACAATGTGCCAGCTTCTGTGCAAAGCCATTTTCTACATTATGTCAGTGAATCTCCACGACAGCTCTAAGATAGCTAAAACTATCCACTTTTTATAGGTGAGAAAAAATGGAGGGGCCTCAGAAAGGTTAAATCATCTGCTGCACTGGAGAGATCCATGGGGAAAGAACCCGGGTGGTCTCTGGCCAACAGGAAGCAAGGAACTGAGGCCCTCATTCCAACAGTCCATGTGGAGCTGAATCCTGCCAACACCACGAAGTCAGCTTGGAAGCAATCTACTATGGACTGAACTATTCCTGCGCCCTCATTCATATGTTGAAGCTCTCACCCCCATTATGATGGTTTTGAGAGGTTTGGCCTTTGAGAGGTAGTTATGGTGAGATGAGGTCATAAGGGTCAGGTTCTCATGATGAAATTAGTGTTCTTATAAGAAGAAACCAGAAAGAAGGAAAGGGTTCTCAAACACCGATGTATCAGAAACACCTGAGGGCCTCTTAAAACATTCCTGGCCCTACCCTCAGAGCTTCTGATTCAGCAGATCTCGAGTGAGGATGCAAGTCTTGCATTTCCAGGTTTTGCTGAGGTTGCTTGTCTGAGGATCAGACTTTAAGAACCACTGTAAGAAAATATACCAAGATTCAGTGGTTACCACTAGGAAATGGGTCTAAGGATGATAAGTTTCAGTGCTGCATAATATTTTTCTGAATTATTTAATGTTGGTAATAAAAGCATATGTATTTTATAATTAGAAAAATACATGAATAGTATTATAGAAAGAAAAAAAGTCAATCCTTACGTATGACTGTTGTTGTTAGGTGCCGTCGAGTCGGTATCTGACTCATAGCGACCCTGTATACAACAGGTGAAACACTATTGTCAGTGCTTCTCTGCTGTTCATAGGGTTTTCAATGGCAGATTGATTTTTGGGAGGGGGTTGCCAGGTCCTTCTCCCAAGCCTACAGTATCTGGTGTTCCCTGGCAGTCTCCCATCCAAGTACTAACCAGGCCCGACCCTGCTTAGCTTCCGAGATCTGACGGGATCGGATGCCACAGGGCTACGGCTGCAGGCCAACGTATGAGTGTATTAAGAGTTAATCCTTGCCAGTCTTCATGGTGCACACCTGTAATCCCAGCAATTCAGGAGGCTGAATTAGGAGGATCATAAATTCAAGGTTAGAGGGAGCCTCCACACAGCAAAAAAATAAATAAGTCTTTTAGTATGTAAAGTTAAAATTCAGACAAAACTGATCCATAGTGATAGAAATCAAACAGGGTTGCTTGTGGGACTGGGACTGGGATTATAAGAAGGGGTCATAGGGAACTACTGGGGGGATAGAAATCCTTACCTCAACTGGGATGGCAGTTACTGAGGTGCATATATTCATCAAAACTAATCCAATTGTAATCCATTTCTCTATATGAAACTTAACTCACTAAAAAAGCCATTGTGATCAGCAAAAAACTGTCATTGATACCTATGTTCATGGAATACAAATATCTACATACATCTACACAACAGCTATAATCATAACTATGCAAAATTGATATGTATGTAAGGAGAGTGACCAGGTAATGACACAGTAAGTGAAAAACAAGTGAAACAGAAGGGAGGTGGGAGTCTAATAAAATTTTCTTTCTATTTTTGCTGCTATAATATTATTTGAGCAGGAGACAAAAAAAGAATTCAACTTCTTTTTGTTAATGCTGCTGATACTTTGTGCTACCCTTCCAGGAAATGCCCTACTTCTTATACCAGTAATGGCTGAGGACAAAAGCAGAAGAGTGATGTAAAGAATATGAGCGTGCTGCACCACCCAGACCCTCCACGGGGTATCTTTTGTTTTGGTTTTCTTTTGTTGTCTGTGCTTTTGAACTAAAGTCCTCACTTCCCTAAATACTCAAAGTCTTGGCTGTTGAGAGCTCACAGCTACAACTCACCTCAAGCATTGCCCTGAATCAAGGACAGCTATCTCACCCCAAGTGATGACCCTTCCCTCAGCATCCTATATCCAATGACTGCCGGGTGGAAGAACCCATCACGTTACCTGGTTTTTGTCCACTTTGAAGGACCATCCCATAGTCAGAACTTCCCCTGCTACCGGTGGAGGTCTTCCTCTAGACCAGTTGTTCTCACTCCCTCACAGGTGGCCTTGCTAACAAAAGTCCCATAAAGCTGTACACACATTTCCGATACGGAGTCTTTGCACCAGGGAAACCAACTGACCACAACTGGTTTCCACATTGAATAGAAGGCACCATTTCTCAGGGTTGCACCATTTCTGTTGCATCATTGGCTTTGATAATAGTATAAAAGAAGCCAGCAGCCAAAGCATGACAGCTAGGGAAAACAGCACAAAGCAGCAGAGGATATAGCAATGAATCAGTAATTTACTCCTCTGTCCTGTCTCCTGGAACACAATAAGTCCACAGGACATGTCTTAAGAATGAATGAATACATACCCTATACCAATCTCTTTTATGGCATTTCTCATAATCACAATAGAAGATCATTTGGATGGAAGGCCTGAGTCCTGCTCCATTCTAGCATTATAGGGGTTCGGGAGCTTGTATATCTTAATGTCAAAAGACCCAAATGATCAAACTAAAGTCTTTGTGACCTGCCAAAACAGATGTTTAAAAAGTATCACAATTTCTGTTGCCACAAGTCCACTGAAATGTCATGGCCATTGTCTACTAGGTTGTTGTTATTGTTAGGTGGCATCTAGTCAGGTCCAACTCATAGAAACCTTATGTAAAACAGAACAAAACACTCCTGAACACTGTGCCATGCATGCAATCTTTTTTTATATTTAAGCCCCTTGTTGCAGACACTGCATTCAATCTAGTCAAAGGTCTTCCTTTTTTTCACTGACCCACCACTCTCTCAAACATCATGTCCTTCTCCAGGGATTGATCCTTCCTGACAAAATGTCCAAAATACATAAGACGCAGTCTAGCCATCCTTGCTCCCAAGGAGCACACTTGTTGCACTTCTTCCAGGATGGAGCTGTTGGTTCTTTTGGCAGTTCATGATATATTCAAAAGTCATCTCCAGCACTATAATTCAAAAGCATCAATTCTTCCCCTGTCTCCCTTATTCACTACTCAATTTTCACTAGTCTATGATATGACTGAAAATACCATGGCATGAGTCAGGCACATCTTTGTCTTCAATATGACATCTTTGCTTTTCAACACCTTAAAGACATCTTTTGCAACCGCTTTTCCTAATGCAATGCGTCTTCTGATTTCTTAACTGCTGGTTCTGTGGGTGTTGACTGTAGAACAAGGTAAAGTAAAATCTTGGACAACCTCAATCTTTCCACCATTTATCATGAAGTTACTTACTCACTTAGTTGTAAGGATTTTTGTTTTCTTGAGGTTGAAATAGAATCCATACTGAAGATTGTGTTCTTTAAATGTTTCAAATCCTTTTCACTTTCAGGAAGCAAAACTTGCATCATCTGCATAACACTGGTTATTAATGAACCTTCCTCCAATCCTGATGCCACATTCTTCTTCATAAAGTCCAGCTTCTCTGATTATTTGCTCAGCATAGATGTCTACCTTTATTGAGCAGCCATGACCTTACACCCTACTCATATGTTGTCCACTGTACTGCACTATCCCTTCATATTACAAAATTTTGTCAGGTGTTAACAGTGGTGTGGCTTCTAGTAAGTAGTCACTTTTTTTTTTTTTTTTTTTGGTGCTGGGCATCAAAACTAGGGCCTCTCCCATGTGAAGCAAAACCTCTACCATCAAGCTACACCCTAAGCTCAAGTGATTACTTTAAAAATTTTTAAGTTCTGGTGAAATATACATAAATACACATAAGATTTACCATCTTAACCACTTATAAATATAAGCTTTGATGTCATTAATCACATTCACAATGGTGTGCAACAACCATCACAATCCATTCTGGGACCTTTTTTATCATCTCAAACTGTGACTCTGAATCCGTTAAACTTCCCATTCCTCCTTCTCTTTTGCTCCTAGTAAAATCTAGTCTACTTTCTGTCTCCATCAATTTGACTATTCTACTAGCCTCATAAAAGGGAACTCATGCAGTATTTGTCCTTTTTCTGACTAGCTCATTTCAATTTGCCTAACACCTTCAGGAGTCATCTACAGTACAGGATGGGTCAAATTTTCCTTCCTTTTTAAGGTTAAATAATATTGCATTGTATATGTATAAACCACATTATGTTTATCTATTCATTTTTGATGCACGCTTGGATTGCTTCCACATTTTGACTATTATGAGTCATGCCACTATGAACTTTGGTGTATAAATATTTGTTTGAATCTCTGTTTTCAATTCTTTTGTGTATATATCGAGAAGTGAAATTGCTGGATCATATGATAATTCTGCTTAATTTTTTGAGGAACTACTACATTGTTGTCCACAGCAGCTGCACCATTTTACATTGTCACTAACAATACACAAGGGTTCTGATTTCTCTATATCCTTGCCAATACTTGTCATTTTCTGTTTTCTTTTTAATAGTAGCCATCCTAATGGTTTTGAAATAGTCTCATGGTTTTATTTACATTGTGATGTTGAGCATTTTTTCAAGTGCTTATTAGACATTTCTTTATCTTCTTTGGAGAAATACCTCAGATAAAGTCCTTTGTCCATCTTCTTACCCAGGTTGTGTGTTAGCTGGCTTTCCATTACTGTAACATATACCTGAGATAATCAGCTTATCAAAACAGCAGGTTTATTTGGCTTACAGTTTTAGAAGTTTCAGTCCATGATTGGTTGGCTCTGTTGCTTTGAACCTGTCGTGATATATTACAGCACAAGTTCATGGTACAGTAAAACTGTTCTCCCCAGGAGCCAGATATGGTTGCATATCCCTGTAATCCCAACACTTGAGGGCCTTAGGCAAGACAATTGAGAGTTCAAGGCCAGCCTAAGCTACATAGTGAAACCCTGTCTCAAACATACAAAAAACAAAAACAAAAACAAATAGCTCACCTCATGGCCAGGAAGGGAAAAAGAAAGGTTAAGGTTCCATACATTGCCTTAAGTGCACACTCCAATGACCCAAAGACTTCTCACTAGACTCTGCCTCTTAAAGTATCCACCACCTCCAAATAGCACCAAGCTAGGGACCAAGCCTCTAATATGTGGGCCTTTGCGGGACAATCAAGATCCAAATTGTAGCTGTTGTTGATGTTGTTGTTAGGTGCCATCGAGTTGGTGTCTCACTCACAGTGACACCACCTACAATAGCCAAAAGACTATTGTTAGTGCTTCTTTGCTATTTATAGGGTTTTCAATGGTTGATTGTTTTTTGGGAGTGGGTTGCCAGGTCCTTCTCCCAAGCCTACAGCACCCTGTGTTTCCAGGCAGTCTCCCATCCAAGAACTAAGTAGGCCTGACCCTGCTTAGCTTCTGGGATCTGCCGGGATCAGACGCCACAGTGGTATGACTGCAGGCTAAATATAGCTAGTGGTTTGTTTATTATTGTTGAATTTTAGAAGTTCTTTATATATTCAGGTTATTAACCCTCTATCAGAGATATGGTTTGCAAATATTCTCTCCATACCATAGGTTGTCTTTTTACTTCACTATGTATCCTTTTTTTAACTTTTTTTTTATTAGCAATTTTTAACGTATAACTTAATGGGTCTCATTTCCATACATGGCCTCATTTCCATATATGCATTTCATTGTACATTGCTTACATTAATTTCCCCCTTACCCTCTCATAACCCACCTCCCTCATCTCTTCCCTGTCCATCAATGGTCTTCTTTCTAGACTTTTTAGTGGGTATATCTATATATGTACATCCCAATTTGCCATCAAGGCAACATATGTGATTTTTTTTCTTTTCTATCATTATTCTTTCTTCTTGTCTCCTCTCCCTTTCCTTTAGCCCATTATCTTTCCCTATTTAGGTCCTATCTGCTTCCATGATCTATATGTTTTAACAATGAATATATACTGAAGTCTAACATCCACATATGAGAGAAAATGTGATGTGTATCTTTCTAGGTCTGGCTTAATTCGCTTAAAATGATGATCTCCAGTTCCATCCATTTTCCAGCAAATGCCATAATTCTGTCCTTTTTAATGGATGAATAAAATGCCATGGTGTATAGGAACCACAATTTCCATATTCATTCATCTGTTGACAGATGCCTAGGTTGATTCCATATTTTGGCTATTGTGAATACTGCCACAACAAACAGATGAGCAGGTATCTCTATGGTATATTAACTTATATTCCTTTGGATATATACCCAGGAGTGTGATAGCTGGGTAATATGGCAGTTCTATTTTTAGTTTTTTGAGGTGCCTCCATACTGATTTCCATAGTGGCAGCACCAACGTGCATTCCCAACAGCAGTGTATAAGGGTTCCTTTCTCCCAGAATCCTTGTCAGCATTTTTGTTGTTATTTATTTTGTTGATGCTAGTCATTCTGACTGGAGTGAAATGGTATCTCAGTGTAGTTTTGATATGCATTTCTCTGATGGTTAACGATGCTGAATGTGTGTTCTTTAATACACAGATGTTTCAAATTTAGGTGAAGTTCACCTTACCTAAGTTTTTATTACCGTTGCCTATGCTCTTTATGTCATTGCTAAGAAATTACTGCCAAGTCAAATATCATAAAGCTTTTCCCCATGTTTTCTCTAAGCATTTCAGCTATGAAATGTAGGTTGGCTAAAAAGGCCTCTGCATCATTAAGGTGTCCCCTTGTTTGCTTTCCCTGTTCTTGTGGATCTAGTTCCTGAACTCACCTGTCTTACGGGACCTCCTTCACTGGCATCCAGGCTGCATTTGTGTTTCCAGTCTCTGGTCCACATGAGTCTTTGACTTCCACAGGCATGGCCTTCAACCCTTCTCCTTTATGTTCCCTGAATATGGCCCTCTTCTACCTTAGATCCACTGCATCAATTCTGTTCTAAATACTGGATACTACCATCTCCTGAGAAATGGGAATAAAATAGAGAAAGAGTCTCACATTATCTGAGCCTATATTCTAGCATAGCACTTTGCTACATATTTTACAATGCTCTGATTAAGAGCTCTTAACCAGCATGTTTGGGATGAATACTATTCTGCCACCTACAAGGCATGTGACCTTGGACAAGTCATTTGGCTTACCTGTGTCTCAGTTTTCTCAGGTAGAAATAATAGTACTTACCATATAAGGCTGGCATGATGCCGGCGCAGTGAATCATGCCTGTAATCCCAGCAAATCAGGAGGCAGAAGCAAAAGGATCACAAGTTCGAGCCCAGAGGTGGCCTGCAAAACTTAGTGAAGCCCTGCCTCAAGATAAAATAATAAAAAATGGACTGGAGGCGCAGCTCAGTGGCAGAACACTTGCAAAATATGGGCAAGGCCCTGGGTTCAAACCCCAAGTATCATAAAAATAAATACATAAAATAATAAAAAATAAATACCAGTTTGAGAATTGATTTAATACATATAGTAAATGCTCAATTCATGTTAGTTGTTATTACTGCTCATGCACTGTCCTCATTTAATCTTCACAAAAACCTTGCAAGATAAATATTATTCTCCCTGACTCATAGACTTAACAAAGAGGAAACCAGAGTTCAGATAAAGTGAGTAGTTTTCCCATGGTTATCGCTATGGTCTGAATGTTTATGCCCCACTCCACATACATCCCAAATGCATTTGTTGAATCCCTAAACCCAAGATGATAGTATTGGGAGGCAGGGCCTTTCGGGAAGTGATTAATCCTTCATGAACGGCACTAGTGCCTTTATTAAAGAGACATAGAGAGGAATCTTGTTCTTTCTACCAGTAAGGGCACTGCCAAAAGGTACCATTCTATAAACCAGAAACCCTCACCCAACATGTAATCTGCTAGTGCCTTGATCTTAGACTTCCAGCCTTGAGAACTATGAGAAGTAAATTTCTGTTGTTCATAAGCCACTCATGGTATAGCATTTTGGCATGTATAGTATTCAGCAGCCTGAATGGACTAAGATAATTTACCAAGGCAGTAAATGCTGAAAGCAAGATCTAAACTTGAATCCCTTTGTCCCCCAGGCTCGAAGCCCCTTCCATTGTGTCAGGCCTCCACCACAGGCAATTATCTCCAAGGTATGCAGTGGACAAGGTTCCTTGGGGACAAGCAAGGCACAAGAGGCCACCAGCTGGGGCAATTACTCATTCTTCATGGCATACCCAGGAAATAATGTAGGGAAATGAAATGAGTATTAACCAGACTTGAAGTAACAGCCCCACATCACCACTCACAAGCTAAGTGCATATGCAGCCAATCCTCAACAACCTCATCTGGAAAATAGGAATGGAAATACTGTGTTTATAGGTAATAATGACCCTGTGCTGCGAGCACACGGTGAGAGCAGTAAAATTGGTGGGGTGAGCCCGATCAGAGTGCTTTGTGTATTGTGAAAGATGTCAAAGTGTAACACTGCTATTTAAAGTTAGCATAGTAGAATGGAAGAGACACAGTCATTGCAGCCAAGAGAAATGAGGTCAAATCACAGCAGCGGGGTATCCTGGGTAGGTGAGCTCACTTCTCTGAGACTGATGACCTTACAAATGGGATGTACAGACTCTTTCAATTGCAAGTAACAGAAAACCTAACTCCAACAGTCATTTGCATAAAAGAGGGAAATTACTCTAACTCAAGTATCTGGACTATATTTGCAGCATGCAAACAATGTCAAGTCATAAGCTTGCTCTGGATCTCTTAGCTGTGCTCTCCTCTGTGTTGCTTTGTTCTCTTTAAACAGTAGCTTGGCCCTCTTACCCTTCCCACACACATTAGGATTACATCCAGCCCCCCCACCCCCAGAACCACAAAGCAAAAAAACTTTCTCATGGAAGTTCCTGAATTAATTCTTTTTGATCTGGCTTAGATCATGGGTCTATCTCTGGACCAATCATTGAAGCTGAGAAATAACAATATCCTGATTGGCTGGGCCCAGGACTAGGGGGTGAGAGGAACCCCACTAGAAACCTATAAGCTGGGAATGTGGTGGGGGCAGTGGATCCCTCAAACACAAAGTGCTCTTACCTAAAAAGGGAGGAATCGATGCTGGGCCAGCAGCAACAGATGTCCATGACAGAGTGACAGGAGATATAAGGGCCACTTCCAAGTGTAAATGAGCCTTGGATATAAGCAGATGATTATGATAATAATGGGAGCGTGTGACTCTGCAAAGCAAATTTGAGCTACCAAGAAGTCAGTTCAGTGGGAAACAAAACAAACACCCAGACTGAATTGAAGCAAATGCTGCGGGTACCAGAACAGGCAGTGAGGTAGTGGATGCCATACTGGATTCATCCTAATCCTGGGGCTAAGGTCAAGGTCAGCCTCATTGGGGGAGAAGTTTGGGGCTCAGAATCAGTAGGTAACGCAACATAGCTGAGGCCATGTCCAAAAGGCCGATGCTGAGGGAGCGAGGGCCGCTGGCTTTTGGTTGAGTGGACAGCTTGTCTCACTTCAAGGGCCAGGCCCAGCAGGCTAAGGAAACCATAGCAACCACAAGTTAAGGAAGACAGATGAAAAGCTTGTAAACATAGCTTCCAGCCATGTGGCATAGCTTTGGGTTCCTAGGAGACAGCCACATAAAGACCAGTCTGGCTCATGGAGACCAGGCAAAGGGGACTATTTCTGGACACCACTGTGAGCCAACTCATGTGTCTGCAAACCAGACAGGCAAACAGGCAGTACAAATAGGCATGATGGCTACAAAAGCAGGGTCTTGGTGGGCTGCACATCCAGTTGCTCACAAGTGCCAAGGGGCCAAGTTAGCTCCCTTTGTTGCTGCTGCTCCTGCTGCTGTTGTGCTGTTGCCTGGCAGTCACCTAGGGGGCCCACCTTCCCAGTTTACCTCCTTGCAAACTTCTGCCCCAGGCTTCAGAGCTGTGGGAAAAGTTACCTTGTATATAGAGTGGAGGCAACTGAGAAACCTGCTGACCCACTCTGTACTGCACCATTATAAATAACCAGCTGCCTCATGCAATTTCCTGAGCTGCACAACTGGCAATGACAACCTGCGTTTCCATCCATCATCGGGCAGTGACGGCGGGTCCTCAGCAGGATGCTGATAACTCCATTTTTCAAGGTCGTGGCCAATCCCACTTTTCACTGCTGGAGAATTAACCATTACTCTGCAGGGTTGGTTGTGACAGTCCTCACTCAAAACAGACATTTAACAGGACACAAAATCTGCATTCTCTCCAATCTAATTTTCCAAAGGCAGAAAAAAAGAAAAATGGGAAAATTCTTTTTGTCTGATAAATACTTGAAATTTTAGGTGTACAGAACCCAAACAGTAACTATGGTAACGCAAGCCACTCCAACAGGGCTAACATAGATTATTTCCAGCACAATAGCCTGGTTTGTGCTCAGAAAGCAGAGGTAATGTCGGCAGAAAGCAATTTCTGAATTGGGGTTAAAAAAAAAAAAATCCTCCAGCAGAAGCTTCATGCTTAAGTTTCTAGTTCCAGTCTCTAGGATTCAGCGGCAATATGAGTTAACTATAGATTGCTATCTTGCCTCTCCACACTAATAAACTGGCCACCTCTTCATCCTCTGCTCAGGCTTCTTCACTCTCCAACCACAAAGCCATCCAAATCATAGGACTCACACAGATAGCACCAAGAATATGGCCTGTGAACAGTACAGAGCCCGGCAGCTTGACCAGACTTTAGGGATCACCCAGCTGGGAGCCTCTTGAAGGCAAAGGAATGGGCTTTATGCTCTTCACAGAACCATGGGCCTGACCCATAGTTGGAGAAGCTGACTAACCCCATTTATTTTACAGATTAGGAAACTGAGACTCAAGAAAATTAGGAGGCTTGGCCATAATCATTCAGAATCAGGTGGCAACATGGACTCCTGGTTAAGGCCACTGGCTACGGAATAATACTAAAATAGCATTTTACAGTACAGCAAAACTCAGCAGGTAAGCAGGCATAGTTGTGTACACCTGTGATCCTAGTACTGAGGAGGTGGAGAGAAAAGGATCACAGGTTTCTGGCCGGCCTGGGCTACATTAGAGAGACCCTACCTCAAAAAACAAACAAACAGATACCCTCAGCAAGTGATAATTTCTTAGAGATTACTTACATATACAATCCAAAATCCAAATCCAAAACATATCAATGAATATCTTTTGTTTGTCTGGGGTTTTGGGTGCTGGGGATGTAACTCGAGGCCTGGCATATGCTAAGCATGCACTTTCCCCATGAGCTACACCTCCAACCCTTCAATGAACTTCTCATTCTCCATATATTAAGATCCACTGAACTATCACGGCCTGCAGCTATACCATTGTGGCATTCCATCCCATCAGATCTTGAAAGCTAAGCAGGGTCAGGCCTGGATAGTCCTTGGATGCAAGACCACCTGGGAATACCAAGTGCTATTGGATTGGGAGAAGGACCTGGCATCCCACTCCCAAAACAACCAGCCATTGAAAATCTTATGAATAGCAGAGAAGCACTAACAATAGTGCCAGCCATGGCACAGTGTTGGGCAGTGTTTTGTCTATTGTACACAGGGTTGCTGAGTCAGACTCGACTCTGATGGCACCTAGCAATGATAACAATCATGAACTTTGAATGGATTTTTTACTTATGGGCAATTTTGGAACATCATGCATTGGTCATTTAGAAATTACTGGGTCACTGAGTTATGCAGATCTTCTCTTCCAAACATTGTCACATTTCATTATTCAATATTATATTCACTAATTAACCACCAATCTCTTGCAATAAGTCTTTAAAGATTGGAACGCTGTCAAGATCATGGTAGCAGATATTCTAATTTTCACTTGAAGGCTTGAATGTGATCTTCAGGAATAAATACTGTCAGTTGTTTTCCTTGACAGGCTCATTTCATTTTTCTCTTTGAGGAATTCTCTTTCAAATACACAAGCTGGAATAACTATAGTTTTTGTTAAAAGATACTCTTTTTAAAAATTAGTAAATTTTTTTGACTCTCATACTAACATAAAATGGACACGTTACTGATTTTTTAGCTCATAATGGGGAAAGCAGGCAGATGTTCTAGCCACCTCAAAGGAAAAGTTAAAGAGCCACAGCTTTATAACGAATAAAGTAATGCTGAAAGTACAAATGGACAGAAAACTAGCTTGTTTCACTTGATAGGGAAGGGCTGTCCCTCCAATAGGCAGAATTCATTTGCATATATATAGACAAAATATTTTGTGTTATCTACAATTTAACAATTGCAAAAGAGCACCAATAGAGTCACTATCAGCTAAGGGTATGTAATAAACAAGTTACAGTTTTCTTCTGAAGCACAAGTCTTCTCTAGAGTTTTATGTCACTCATTTGTCCAACTAAAAATGGTATTTTATGGGGGGAAAAAAGCTAGTTCACCTCACAACTCAACGGTTGCACAATTGCTATTCCCTGAGGTAACCATCCTACTTTAAGGTTTGATACAAGTACTTTATGTGTACTTCCCACTTAATTACACAAAAGATTACTGAAAGATGTATACACATAAAACTAGATATTGTTTTAAACATTTCTACTGCTTCATCAAAGACACTAAAGTGAAACTGGGCTTTCCTTTGATTTGGTTTGATCTTAATCACATGTATAGAAAAGAAGATTAGCCCTCCATATCCAGGGTATCCACATCCATTTATTCAACCAACTGAGGATGGAAAGTATTTGGGGAAAAACATTGCATCTGTACTGAATATACATAGACTTTTTCTTGTCATTATTTCCCAAATAATATAGTAAAACAACTTGTTGTTGTTGTTGTTGTTAGGTGCCATCGAGACGGTATCCCACTCATAGCGACCCTCATAGGGTTTTCAATGGCTGACTGTTTCGGGATTGCCTTGGGAGTGGATTGCCAGGCCCTTCTCCCATTCTTGCAGTGCTGGGAATTGAACTCGGGACCTCAGAGACTGCAGCGCAGCGCTCTACCCACTGAGCTAAATCCCAGCCTATTTCCTTATAATTTACAATGTATTAGGTTTTACAAGTAATCTAGTTTAAAGTATATGGGAGGAGTAGATTATATGCCGATGTTGTTGTTGTTAGGTGCCGTCAAGTCGATATCCGACTCATAATAACCCTACATGCAACAGGCAAAATGCTACTGTCAGTGCTTCTCTGCTATTTGTAAGATTTTCAATGGCGGATTGATTTTTGGGAGTGGGCTGCAAGGTCCTTCTCCCATATATGCTGATACACACCATTTTATATAAGGGGTTTGAGCATCTGTGTATTTGGGGCGGGGGGGGGCAGGGTACTAGAATCAATCCCCTGAAGATAACAAGGGATAACTGTACTGCTAAAATCTGGTGCCACTGCTTGGTTTCTGCTTAGGGACCAGAGCTTTAGCTGCTGTTGCTTTTGCACCATTAGTGCAAAAGTTAACACAATGAAATGGTAAATGATGGTCTTAGTTTTGTTGTTGTTTTTATTAGGTGCCATCAAGTTGGGTCCAACTCATCATAATCCTATGTACAACAAATCAAAACACTTCCTGACACTGTGCCATGCCCAGCACTATGTCAGTGCTTCTCTGCTATTCATAGGGTTTTCAATGGCTGATTGTTTCAGGATTGTTTTGGGAGTGGGCTGCCAGGTCCTTCTCCTGGTTTTGCAGGGCTAGGGATTAAACCCAGGGCCTCAGAGCATGCAGAGTAGCACTCCACCAACTGAGTAAAGCCCCAGCCTTGTCTTAGTATTAATATAAAAATATTTTTAGCCTACTTTCTGATCTTTGAGTCTATGGAAGATACTTTTTGAACAAGGGTCCTTAGTAATATTGTTGACCAAGCAAATGACCTGAAAAGATTGAGCAAAAGAAGTCAGACATCTACAAAGTGAATGAGTAGACCTTACAGGGGTCAATGCTTGGGAAAAGATAAGTTACCAGTGAAAATCTATGAACAGTGTGGCAAGAGTTAGGAGGGGGTTTAAATACAATAATAAAACTCAAAAAAGTTGGGATGCCTTTATTGTTATTATGTACTGGCAATTCCAAATGATGCCAGTGATAAAATACCCATCCTCCCACATGGGCAGACCATCCCTGTTGTCTGCAAGTATAGACCTGAGACACCGGAGTCCACTAGCATTACCACAGAAGACTGCATAGGGAAGATATGGCTACCATTCTATTTGTAACCTTTTAGTGACTAATGATGGTTCTCAGAACATACTAACCTTGGCATTTGAAAAATCAGCAGAAACAAGACAAACTCTCTGTCTTCTGCCCTTCTCCCCAGAAGCAAGCCATAAAAGAATTCTACAACCCCAGGATACCCACTTTCACCACTCTCATTCAACATTGTACTAGAAGTCCTAGACAGATCAACCAGGAAAGAGAAAGAAATAAAAGGCATCCAAGTTGAAAAAGATGAAATCAAATGGTACTTATTTGCAACAACATGATCTTATATGGAGAAAAACCTAAAGACTTCGCTTAAAAAAAAAAAAAACTGTTAGAACTGATCGGAAAAAATCAGTAAAGTTGCAGAATATAAAACCAACATACAAAAATCAGTAGCATCCCTATCCCGTAATGATCTAGTTGAAGAAGAAATCAAAATGGCAATTCCAGTAACAATAGCTACCAACAAACAAAACAAACAGAACTAGGAATTAATTTAACCAATGACATCATAGATCTCAGCAATGAAAACTATAAAATACTGAAGAAAGAATCTGAAGAGGACTTCAAAAAAATCAAGACATCTCATGTTCATGGATTGGAAGAATTAATATTATTAAAACCTACATACTATCCAAAGTGATCTACAGATTCAATATAATCCATATTAAAATATCAATGACATTCCTTACAGAAACAGAAAAAACAATCCTAAAATGTGTATGGAAACACAAAAGACCCCAAATAGCCAAAGCAATCCTGAGTAAAAAGAACAAAGCTAGAGGCATCCCAGTATCTGAATTCAGAACATACTACAAAGCTATAGTAACAAAGACAACATGGTACTAACATGAAACGTTCAAACAGATCAGTTGAACAGAATAGAAAACCCAGAATTAAATTCATACACAGTCAACAGATTTTCAACAAAGGTGGAAAAAACATACATTGGAGAAAGGATAGTGTCTTTAATAGATGGTACTGAAAAAACTGAATATCCATATGCAGAAGAACAAAATTAGATCCCTATCTCTCACCGAAAACAAAAATGAACTCAAAATCATTCAAAGACTTAAATGTATGACAAATTATAAAATCACTAGAAGAAAACATTAGAAATACTTCAGAACATTAATATAGATAGACAAAGACTTTTCTTGGATAAAACCTCAAATGCACAGACAATAAAAGCAAAAATAAACAAATGAGATTATATCAAATCAAACAGCTTCTTATAGCAAAGAAAATAACCAACAGAGAAAAGAGGCAACCTATAGAATGGAAGAAAATATTTGCAAACTATTTCTTTTTCTGACAAGACATTAATATCCAGAATATATAAGGAACTCAACACCAAAAAACAATTCAACTTAAAAATGAGCAAATGATCTGAATAGACATTTCTCAAAAGATACACAAATGGTCAACAAGCATATGAAACAATGCTCAACATAACTAATCATCAGAAAAATGCAAAATCAAAACCACAATGAGATACCATCCTGATTAGAATGGCTATTATCAAAAAACAAATGCTGGAGATGATGCAGAAAAAGAGGAACTCATACATGCGGTTGGTGGAAATGTAAATTAGTACAGCCATTAGGGAAAATAGTATGGAGGTTCCACAAGAAAAGTAAAACTAGGGTCTGGGGTACAGTTTAGTGGTAGAGTATGTGCTTAGCATGTATGAGATCCTATGTTCACTTTCTAACACCAAGAAAAAAAATTTTAATTAAAAATAGAACTATCACAATCTAGTAATCCTATAGCTGGGAATATAATCAGATGAAATGAAATCAGAATGTCAAAGAGACATCTGCATTCCTGTGCTTATTGCAGCACTATTTACAATAGCCAGGACATGGAATCAATCTAGATATCTATCAATGCATAAATGGATAAAGTAAATTTTATACATATGCACAATCAAATATTATTCAGCCATAAAAATGAAATACTATCAACAACATCAACAAGGATAAACCTGGAGAATAGTATGTTAAGTTAAATAAGCCAGACATAAAAAGACAAATACATGTTCTCACCCCATATATGAAGGATAAAAAAGTTGATCTCATAGAAGTTAGAGAGTAGATAGATGAAAGGTCACCAGAGGCTGAGTAGAGGAAAAGAGGCATAGAGAAAGGTTGGATAACAGGTACCAAAGTGCAGTTAGGCGGAAATAAGAAGTTCTAGTATTCTAGTGCACAGTAGGATGATTATAGTTAGCAACAATTTACTGCATGTTTGAAAATACGCAGAAGAAAGGATTCCAAATGTTCCCAGAAAAAGAAATAATAAATATTTGAGGGGATAGAAATGTTAATACCCTGATTTCATCATTAAACATTACATACATGCACAGAAATGTGTGTGCCCCATAAATATGCACAGTTATGTGTCAATTTAAAAAAAAAAAAAGAATTCTCTGACCTTCCTCTGAGGAGACCCTTATTTGAGAGGTACAAAGAGCACCCTTATCCCTGAAGACACAGGGACATAAAGAAGAATCTGCATGAACAGATCTTGCTAAATTCCCCTCATTTATTATCACCAGATCATGTCCCTCTATGCCCAGTCATACTTCACCATGCCTGTCTACTCTCATCAAACCTAAAAGCACAAAAATACACAGGTTTACCTGTTCCTTGGATCTTTACTTCTGGGGACTTATATCACATAACTTATATTAAGTAAATTTGTATGCCCATCAGAATAACAGATAACTTCTCAACAATAATTCTACAGGGAAGCATGGCCAGACATTAATCAAGCTCTGAAAAAGAATAATTGCCAACCAAGATTACCCAGAAAAGGTATCTTTTAAGATAGAGTTCAAGACATGATATTGACAAGTTTAAGTAATTTACAACCACCAAGCCAGCATTGTAGAAGATCCTTAAAGAACTACCTCATACAGGAAAGGCAAGATAAGCCCAAATGCAAGACCAAAGGAATGAATAAAAGGACAGGAATGCAGGATCACAACAAGCTAAATATGAACCAACCAACTAAACAAACAAACATCAAAATGATGCAGAATAATAAGCTCCTCTCAATAATTACTCTAAATACAAATGGTCTCAACGCATCATTCAAAAGGTGCCAACTCGCCAACTGGATGAAAAAATAAAAATCCTTGATATGTGGGACTCAAGAGACTCATCTCATCCACAAAGACCATAAAAGTCTGAAAATTAAAGGCTGGAAAACAATATACCAAGCATGTGGTAATCCCCCCAAAAATTTAAAAAGCAGAATAGTTATACCAATTTCTGACAATTTAGACTTCAATCCCAAACTGATCAGAAGACAGAAAGATGGTCATTACATATTAGTAAAAGGAACAGTCAACCAGGAAGTCATAAGGTTACTTAATATTTACTCACCAAACATAGAAGCACCTAACTACATAAAACAAACTTTATTGTAATAAAGGAGCACATTTTTCCAGACACAGTAATTATGGGAGATTTCAATACCCCACTATTGATATTAAAGCAAAAAATCAGCAGAGAAATAAGTGATGGACTGAAAACAGCATCATAGACCAATTGTACCTAACAGATACATGTTAATAGAATACTCCATCCATCAGATGCTGAATACACATTTTTCTCAGCACCTCACAGAACTTCTACTAAGATAGGTCATGTTTTAGTCCACAAAAATGGCCTCAATGCATGTCAAAAAACAGAAATCATCCCCTGTGCCTTATCAGATCACAATGGATTAAAACTAGAACTCAAAAGCAAGAACTCCAGAAATGTTACAAATATATGGAGACTAAATAGCACATTTCTGAATGATCAATGGCTCACTGAAGAAATCAGAAAGAAAGTTAAAAAGTCCCTGCAATCAAATGAGGATGAAAAGACATCCTACCAAAATATAAGGGATACAGCAAAGGCGGTTCTACCAGGGAAGCCATGAGTGCCTTCATCAATAAGACAGGGAAGGACCAATTAAATAACTTAATGACACACCTTAAGGCATCAGAAGGGGCTGGGGCTTAGCTCAGTTGGTAGAGTACCACTCTGTGTTCTCTGAGGCCCTGGGTTTGATCCCTAGCACTGCAAAAATGGGAGAAGGATGTGGTAATCCACTCCTGAAACAATCAGCCATTGAAAACCCTGTGAAGGTCTGAAGGTCGCTAGAGTCAGACACGACTCAATGGCACCTAACAACAACAAGGCACTAGAAAGCCAACAACAACCCAACCCAAAAGGAGTGATTATTAAGAAATTATTAAGAAATTATTAAGATCAAGGCAGAAATTAATAAGAGACTAAAAGGCCAATACAAGAATTAACTAAGAGCTGTTTCTTTGAAAAGATCAAAAAAATTGACAATCCCTTCACCATCAGATTCACCAAAAGAGAGAGAGAGAGAGAGAGAGAGAGAGAAAGAGAGAGAGAGAGAAAAGCCCTCCCCCCCAAAAAAAAAAAAAAAACAGAAATGACAAGGGGGACATAACAATGAACACCAATGAAATCCAGAAAATCATCAGTAACTACTTTGAGAAAATGTACTCCCAAAATTTGAAAATACAGAAGAAATGGACAAATTCCTTAACATGTATAACTTACCAAAACTAAACCGGGAGGACATAAGCAAATTAGACCCATTACAACCACCAGTAAGAAGCAGTAATAAAAAATTCTCCCAACAAAGAAAAGCCCAAGTCCTGATAGGTTCACAATTAAATTCTATCAAACATTTAAAGAGTTAATACCTATTCTCCTCAAATTATTTCAAAAAATAGAAAAGGAAGGTATACTTCCAAATTCATTCTACAAAGCCAGTATCACCCTAATACCAAAACCAGAGAAGGATTCTACAAAGAGAGAGAGCTATAGACCAATTTCCCTGATGAACATTGATACAAAATCCTTCATAAAATTCTGGCAAACTGAATTCAGCAACACATAAAAAAGATTGCACACCACGATCAAGTATTCTTCTTCCCACCGATGCAAGGTTGGTTCAATCCTTGTAAATCAATTAATGTAATTCAATATATCAGGCTGGGCATGGTGGCACACACCTGTAATCCCAGCAATATGGGAGGCAGAGGAAGGAGGATCACAAGTTTGAGACCAGAGGCATGCTGTGTAATTTAGCAAGAGCCTGTCTTAGAAAAAGTTTTTAAAAATGGGCTGAGAGTACAGCTCAGCAGTACAACACTTGCAAAACATGCAAGTGTGAGGCCCTGAGTTCAACCCCCAGTACAGAAAGGAAAAAAATGTAACTCAACATATCAAGAGTCTTACAGACAGAAATTGCACAATCATCTCAATGGATGCTGAGAAGGCCTTTAACAAAATGCAACATCCCTTCATAATAAAAGTCCTGAATAAATTAGGCATAGAAGGAACTTATTTCAACAACATAAAAGCCATAATTGAGAAATATATACCCAATGTTCTATACCCAACATTATATTAAATGGGGAAAAATTACAAGCACCCCCTCTAAGGTCAGGAATAAGACAAGGATGTCCACGCTTTCCTCTCTTAGTCAATATTGTGACTGAAGTCCTAGCCAGAGTCATCAGGCAGGAGAAAGAAATTAAAAGATAAGGAAAGAAGATGTCAAACTATCCTTACTCACAGATGACATGATCCTATAAATGACATGACCATAAAAAATTCCACTAGAAAACTCTTAGAGCTAATTAGCTCCTTCAGCAAAGTAACAGGATACAAAATTAACACTCAAAATAAGTGGCCTTCCTTTACACCAATAGTGAACAAGAAGAGAAGGAAATCAAGACAATAATCTCATTCACACCAGCCACCAAAAAATTAAGTATTTAGGAGTCAGTCTAACCAAAGACCTTAAGGATCCCTACCATGAAAACGTCAAAAGCTTAAAGGCAGAAAGTAAAAGATACTAGAAGAGGGAAGGACCTCCCTTGCTCATAGATCAGAAGAATTAATATTATGAAAATGGCTATGCTACCAAAAGCAACTTACAGATTTAATGCACTCCCTAGCAAAATTCCAATGATATACTTTGCAGATAGAAAAAACAATCCTAAAATTCACATGGAAGCACAAAAGACAACATATAGCAAAAACAATCCTAAGCAGCAAAAATAGTGCAGGAGGTATCACAATACTTGACTTCAAACTATACTACAGGGCCATAGTGACAAAAACAGCTTGATACTGGCACAAAAATAGGCATTAAGATCAATGGAGCAGAATCAAAGACCCAGAGACACACCCACACAATATAGCCAACTGATATTTGACAATGAGGGTAAGGACATTCACTGGAGAAAAGACAGCCTCTTCAACAAATGGTGCTGGGACAGTTGGATATCCACTTACAGAAGAATGAAAATAGACTCATATCTCTCAATCTGTATGAAAGTCAACTCAAAATGGATCAAAGACCTCAAGATAAAAGTACATACCTTAAAACTGCTAAAGGAAAAGATAGGGAACATACTCCAACACATAGGCATTGGTAAGCATTTCCTTAATAAGACTCCAATCACCCAGGAAACTACACCAAGAATTGACAAATGGGATTATAAAACTAAAAAGCTTCTGTACAGCAAAGGAAACAATTAACAGAGTAAAGAATGGGAGAAATCTTTGCATCCTACACATCTAACAGAGGACTACCTTCTAGAATATACAAAGAACTTGAGAAATCAATCACAAAAATTACAACCCAATAAACAAGTGGGCAATGGAACTGAACAGCTCTCAAAAAAAGAAATGCAAATGGCCAATAAACACATGAAAAAAATGCTCAATATCCATAGCCATTAGGAAAAAGAAAATCAAAATAACACTGAGATTTCATCTCACTCCAGTAAAAACAGCCAAGATTAACAAAATAAGTAGCAACAATTACTGGCAAGGATATGAAGAAAAAGGAACATTTTTACACTGCTGGTGGGACTCTAAATTAGTTCAGCCACTTTAGAAATAAGTATGGAGGTATCTTAGAAAACTAAGACTAGAACAGTCATATGACCCAGCTATACCACTCCTAGTAATATACCAAAGGAAGGTAACTCATCATATCACCTGCACTTCCATATTTAATGCAGCACTCTTCACAATCACAAGGGTATGGAATAAACCAAGATGCCCATCAACAGAGAGGAGTGGATTGAAAAAATTAGTATATACATACAATGGAATATTACTCAACATCAAAGAAAAATGAAATTATGTCATTTGGATAAAATGGATTGAACTGGAGAACATAATTTTAAGTGAATCAACCCAGACTCAAAAAGAGAAAACCATATGTTCTCACTCATATGTGGGAGCTAAATCTAACTTAAAGGAAAAAATTAAACATATTTAGGTATATAAAAATGAACAATCATACCTATCTAAGAATGGAAAATGCAACCAGATCTGAAAGAAGTGGGGAGGGGATCAGCAAGTGGGAGCAGAAGTTGGAGAAGAGGAAATGGGAAGGGGAAATAATTTAGAAGGGTGAAGCAGAAGAAAATCTCAAAATATAAGATGCAACTATATGAATGCATGAAAAAATAAGGAGAAGGGAAAAAAATCAGTGAGAATATAACCCATGATGGCATATGATATTCATTACCTATTAATTAAAATGCCTACTTTTTTTCTTTAGTTTATATTGCTCTGTAAAATACATAAGATGAAAATGTAAGCAAAAGTGATTTAATAATTGCATACTAGATATAACAAATTATTATTCTATATCCCACCAACATTTATAAATAAGATAAAATTTTTTAAAAACGTAAGTAAATTTTTTTTTCAGTACTAGGATGTTGAGCCTAGGGTCTCACACATGCTTTTGCAAGCACTCTACCACTGAGCTGCACCCCCTGCCCATTTTTTTACTTTTTGAGTGAGGGTCTCACTAAATTACACAGGCTGCCTCTGCCCTCAAACTCGTAATTCTCCTCCTCTATGGTGTGTGCCACCATGCCTAGCTACTTTTGTTCTTGTTAATCAATGTTTTGGTCCAGGGGTTCAGCCATGAACCCAGCAGTGGGTAAGGAAACATTTCTTCCCTCACCCCATACATAGTATCTTAAAAATGTTGGCATGGAAATTTATCAAAATCCAAAATGGGTATCTCAATCCTCTCCTCCATCAAAAAAAAAAAAAAAAACTATAAATTCTTAAATGTAGTCACTTCCTCTCCTAAATTTTGAACTATTATTTTCATATATTTTAGTTCTCTTTTTTTAACATATCAAGACATTGTTATTATCTTCTGGACATGATGTTTGTCTGCCCTGTCCATATACCACTACTTTCTTTGTCATTCTGTCTTGCATTTCAGACCCTCCTTCTGCCTAAAGTCTATTCTCTGGAATTTCACTTGGTGGGAGTCTACTGGTCATGAATTTGCTCAGATTTCACCTAAAAATATCTTCATTTCCTTCTCCTTTTCAAAAATATTCTCATTGCACATCCATGCTTAAGCCCATAGTTAGTATATTTAGCTATATCTTAGCATATTTAAAATATTTCAGTGGTTTCTATTATTGCTGTTGTGAAGACAACTGTGGGAATAGTTACCATTCTTTAAAGGTAATCTGTCTTCTGAGTGTTCTGCAGTTTCATTTATCATGTGTGTAGGTGTATATTTCTTTTTATTTATCTTGCTTGAGATTCATTGGGCTTCCTGAATATGTGGGCAGATATCTTTCACCAATATTTAAAAATTCTCAGCCATTACTTATTCAAGTATTACCTCTACATTATTCTTTCTCTCTTCTTTTTAAATACCAATTGCACAGGAGATTGTCTCATTCTTTCTTCCAGATCTCTTAACCTCTCTTTCATTCAATCACTTTGTCTGACTTGCATTCTGAATATTTTTTCAAAGTTCTGCCCTAAGTTACTAATTCTCTCCTCAGTTGGGTCTGATTAACTATTGAATCCATAATTTTTCATTTCTACAAATTCTTTTCTAAAAATATACTTTGTCATTTTTATAATCCCAACTCTTTATTCTTATTTCCTATTTGTATAAACATATTGAAATGCCTCTTTTATACTCTGTGATCTATAATTTTACTATCTGCAGTCTATTTGGGTCCCATTCTACTGTCTGTTGTTTCTGCTGCCTCAATAATCCCATTGCTTAGCTTCCTTAAGTATTTCATGATTTTTGATCATGAGCTAAAATTCCTTAAAACTTTATGATAAATTCTTGAGACCTATGGGAAGACCAGTTCCTCTAATGGGATGTGCATTTCATCATGCTAGGCTCCTTGGGAGCACTACCAATCTAACACTACTACATGTAAATTTATGTCATAGGTCTTCATAAGGGTTGGCCTGTGGTTACAAATTCTCAGGGAAGATTTTGTTTTGGCCCCTCTACCCAGCTTTACTGCTCATTGTAGGCAATTGTTTTCATCCTTCAGGTGACAGATTTATTTCTCAATCACCCTTGCACTAAATCACCTTTACATTTGAGATCATAACTTTATACAAAGAGTTCTATTAGACTCTTCCCTTGGGCAAAGTCTGGCCTTCATCTCTTGTCCCCTGTGACTGAGGTCATTTAAAGCCAAAGCTCAAAAACCACCAAATTCAGCAATTGTTTATGAGGCCAAAGCCAGTTTGGGGATTCTACTTACCTTTTCCACTTAGTTTTTGACTTCTCAGGATTCCTTAATAACTTGTTGGCTCATGAACACATTTTTTAAGTGGTCATTTTATATGTTATCCAGCATTTCTACTTGTTAGCAGCAGGAAGATAAGTTAGGGACCTATTCTGCCATATTTCAAGTATGAAATTGTACATGAAGACATGCACTCTGTGAAAGGTGAAGAGTCTGATACGATTTTGTTACATTGCACAGGAAGGAGAAAGGGCCTCAAGACTGGAATTATACCTCTAAGATGGGATATCGCTGGAAAGCTCAATAGGGACTAGGCACTGAAGGGCTTTGAATGTCATTCTACTTTTGAATTTTATCCAGTAAATGATGAAGGTACTCCCAAATTTGGACTACAAGATTCATAAAGTTTTTTCATATATTAACACTTTAGGGTTCTATTATTGTTTTTCTTCTAAATACTGTTTCTCAAAATGTGGTCCAAGTTCCATCAGAAAAGCCTCTAGGTTGTTTATCAGAACTTGTATATTGAAGCCATGTCCAAAACTCACTATCCCAAGGTAGGGAAAGTAGGAAGAGGGAAATTCCCAGGATATAAGAATCTGAATTTTCACAAGCTTGCAGGTAAACTTTATGTACAATAAACTCTAACAATCTGTGGGTCAGAGCGGTGTTTCTAAACTGCTAATGAGACCATTAGTGGATTGGGAAATTATTTGTTGATGAACTAGGATAAGAATAAAAACTCTTAAGTTCGTCTCTTGCTATAAGGATGAGAATTGTTTCATAAAAGCTTTGTTAAGGTGTTAAAGTGAGCGGATATGCTCTGCTCTGCTGTATTTTATGTTGAGTTCAATAAAGTTAGAGAGGCTCTGCCTTAGAGGACGCCCCTCCTACTTTTATTTCAGTACTAAGGGTTGAACTCAGGGCCCCATACATGCTAGGTAAGAGCTGCATCACTCAGCCACACCCCAACTCCGCACCTTTTTTAAAAATTTTAAGATAGGGTCTTGCTAAGTTGCACGGGCTGCCTCTGGCCTTGAATCTACAATCTTCCTGTCTCAGCCTCCTAAGTAGCTGGGATTACGTACGTGGGCCACACTGCCCGCTCCTCGTATTATTTTAATCAGATTTTGCCTATAATTAAAATATTGGGAGGAAAAGGATTACAGTATAATTTCCCCCTAAGTAGCCGTGCCTGTACCACACTGGGAGACATCTACATGTGTATATAAACCAATTAATTATAGCACTTCCTGACTCAAAGTGGTGAAAAAGCATCCCTATGAACCTGGTTTCCCTGCAGCCATACCACCCTGGCATCTGATCCTGTCAGATCTCCGAAGCTAAGAAGCAGTTAGGACTTGGATGAGAGACTGCCTGGGAATACCAGGTGCTGTTAAGCTTGGGAGAAGGACCTGGCTGCCTACTCCCCCAAAAAATAGGCCATTGGAAACCCTATGAATAGTAGAGAAGTGCTGACAATAGTGCGAGGCATGGAACAGTGTCAGGTAGTGTTTTATCTATTGTACATGAGGTAGCTATGAGTTGGACCTGACTTGAGGGCATCCAACAGCAACAATATGAAACTGGTATCGGTGAAAACATGCTGTTAATTTTCACCTGCTCAAGAGCTGTTTTATTTTTGTCAAGAGATTACAAAGTCTGTGTTCCAGCTCTCATTACATCTCAACAACCCTGTATTTAAGGAAATGAAGTATCATAAAATCCTGGCACAGCTATCTCCAAAGTACCATGTGGGCCCTTTAGCTGTGCAAGATTTTGTTGTACTGAATGTTGCTCCCACAATTGGGTTATAGATCGTAGCTCGGAACACTTTTGTTATCTGGGTGTTTTTTCCCTGCACTTGTACTTATTGCAATGGGAATATATATGTGCCCCATTTCCCAAAAAAACTGAGAAGCAGGGAAAAACACAGATTCATCCAATCAAGCATCAATAACACACACACACACACACACACACACACACACACACACAGAGGTACATATACACACATTTGTTGTCTTATACATATTTTAAAATTTTCAATCATTCATGTAATGCTTTCATGTTTTCCATTTCCACATACCTCTGGTACTATTGTCTACCTTTTTTTTCTTTACATTGAATCACATTTTTATATAAGGTTTTCATAAAGAACACTTTATACCACTCCTGTAAATTGAAAACAAGTATCACTTGCCAAAAAAGTAACTGTAAAAATAAATGTGAAGATAAAAAACCAAATTATCACACTCAAGGCAATCTATTGACTGCCAAGGCTCCAAAACTGAATGAAATATGTTCTCTTTGTCTCGAAAAAGCAACAGAGCTGGGGAGGGAGGGCTTGAATGTTTCTTATTAAAGACCTGCTGGAATCAAACTGTATCTTTTTTGCCCAGATGTTATCAGGAGGCATGGGAGACTGGAAAAAGAAATAACTTTCTCTATTACAGTAATTTCACCTTGTTTCCACTTTGATTTTAGGCTGATCAGGTAACTTTTAGAATCATTTACTGTTTCACTAGCATCTCAAACTTGGGGAAACAACTGTAGAGATCTGTGGTTCTCGAAATCTGTGGTTTTCAAACTGTGGTGTACATCAGAATCCCCCGGAGGCATATTTGCAACCCAGATGGCAGAGCCTTGTCCCAAGAGGGGCTAACTCAGTGGATAAACCTCAAGGGTTTACATTTCTAACAAGTTTCCAGATGGGGCCAAAGCTGTTGGTCCAGGCTACACTTTGAGGATCACTGCATAAATAACCCTGCTTAGGTGAGTCCACGCTTCTGTGTTCTCCAGGAAGCCTCCTCTGCTCTCTTATCCTCTTCAAGCTTCTAAACTAGTCACGTATTACTGTCCATCTCACTGATTCCCAATCTTTTCACTCAGAGCACTGTATTAATCTCTCTTCACAAATACCATGCTTTGAAATACTTTCTATCAAACAAAACACATTCATCAAGTAATAACAAATTCACTTTCTCATGTTTTATTAATCAAAGACAAAGGTAACTGCCAATCAGAGCTTCCAGTCAGCATGGGGTAACTGGTGTTTCTACACTGAGTTGATATAATTCTAGCCCCAAGCAAAGAAACCTGATGTTTCAGTTTAATTAGTCTGTGCATCTAATCTCTGGTAAATATGAGCTTTTGGGGTTAGTCTTTTTGAAGTACTGGAAATAGCTCATAGTCATCCCTCTCTACTATTGCTCTCTGAGACCCTTGGGAGTCTAGGGAGCTCAGGTTGGGACCACCTGGTATATATCACTCATTTGGTAATTAATCACTGATTGTCTCCCATCATTTCTTCCATTGTCCCTCAAGAGCACAAAGAGACCAGATCTGACCTCTCTTTGTAAACCATACAGTACCTTGCTCAGGGGTTTAGAATTAGCAAGTGAAAAAAAAAATTAAAAAGAAAAGTGAAGAAAGAGCATACATATTTAAATTACATATACTTATACCACAACTATATCCAGGGGAAAACACCCAATAAAAGCATATTTGCAGTAGAACAGGCCTGTATTCTACATAGGAGAGTTACACTCCAAAGTTTCCTTTTAGAGGAAAAAATGAGTCAACCAAACAATGGCCTTTCCAGAACTGGTATGGACTTGAAAATAATCATTTACCTGGGTAAGTTGACCAGGATATGATGATTCCATCTGATGGCTTTGCCTGGTACCTCCTAGAAGGCTGATAAGGAGAAAATGTTTGAAATGAGTCTGACTTAATCACCAGCAGATAAGCTGAGGATATAAAGTGACAGTAAGGCCTTAATGAAACATATCTGCCTTTCTCAAGAGGATGTGACTTTCTTTTTCCAAAACTCTGCTTAAAACTTCTGTACTCCTGAAGTCATCCTGGTTGTGATCACTATCACTCAACCCTGCTTGATTCTGAGCATATTTTATCATAAATCCCCTTATAATATGTATGCACTGCAAGTCGCATGGAAATTGCTATGGATGCCTTTTCGGGTAAGTGCATGTGTGCATGCATGCATGCGTGTGTTTGGGAAAGCCTCTTCCTCTCCTTCCTGCTGTGACAAAGACCTAAAGCCTGACTATTATAATTTATGTGATGACCTTGCATATGCAAGGCATCTTCTTTCAAAAGCCAAATGTCAGTAACAGTAAGCTATTATCTACTATTAATCTGTTAATGCTAATTCCTGCCCTTCACTGAGGAATGAGATTTTCCAATACTACTGCTAACCCTGTTTTGAATACTTCCACCAGAAAAACTCTAATGAAATCTTTTGACTACTTATGACTTTGGAAAAGATGCAAAAAGCAAAATTTGAGTTGTTGTTTTACTTGTTTCAAAGACTTATTACATTTAGCTAATTATGCAGTTTATCAAAGTAGAAGATCTTATGAGTGCCATGTGATGGTCTACCCCATCATTCATAGCTGATTGAATAATGGTTAAAATCCAAGGCGATTTTCCTCTAATGAAGTTCCTGCTCTGGTCTGTTGCTACAGCAACTTAGGGCTCCAATCCAAGATGACAGCAAATATATTAAATATTGCTGCAAATCTATTTTCTCTCTTCTTTAATGACCTCAGAGCCAAAACTGTTTTATATCATATAAGTTTAGAAGGGAATTATGCCTGTGGTTTTCCTTTCTTCCTTCAACATGTAAACCAATCATATTTGTATTTTCTAGCACAATGCTATCCATGTAGCAGGAATTCAGAAAATATTTTAGCCGAATTAGTTGCAGTTGGTAGACTGACCACACACATTTATTTCTTCCCCTTCCTGAGACCCCACTAAAATGACAGGCAAGAAAATAAAAAAGGAACATATTCACATACACAAAGGAAACAGAAAATATCATGGTAGTTGTTGTTGTTAGGTACCATAGAGTCAGGTCCGACACAGTCATCCTACATCCACTCCCCCTGACACTGTATCATGCCCAACACTCTATCAGTGCTTTTCTACTATTCATAGGGTTTTCAATGGCTGATTATTTTTTGGGAGTGGGCTACCAGGTCCTTCTCCCAAGCCTACAGCACCTGGTCTTCCCAGGTGATCTCCCATCCATGTACTAACTGGGCCCTACCCTGCTTAGCTTCCGAAATCTGATGGGATCAGATGGCAGGGTGGTATGGGCAATACCACGGTAAGCAAGATTTTCTCTTTCTCCTCCTCCTTCTCCTTCTTCTCCTCCTCCTCCTCCTCCTCCTCCTCCTTTTTCCCCTCCACCTACTCCTTCTTCCCCTTCCCCTCCTTCTCCCTTCCTCTCCCCCTCCTCCCCACCTTCTCTCTCTCTCTTTTCCTTTTTCTTTTTGTTGTGTTTTGTTTTTAATTTGAGATGGGGTCTCCTTGTGGAGACCAGACTGGCATGGAACTTGCTATGCAGACTAGGCTAGCCTTGAACTTGTGTTGATCCTCCCACCTCAACCTCCCAAGTACAGGTATTTCAGGCATGCATCACCGCACCAAGTTGCCTTTTTTTAATTATAGAAAATACACGTAAGATCAAACTTGCCATTTAACCATTTTTAGATATTCAGCTTACCAGCATTACATACATTCCTATGGTTGTGCAGCCATGACCACCATTCATCTCAGGACTTCTTTATCTTCCCAAACTAAAACTGTGTACCCATTCAAGACTAACTTCTCATTTTCCTCTTCCCTCAGCCCATGATAACCATTATTTTACTCTCTACCTGTATATATTTTACTACTCTAGGTACCTCATATATGTGAAATCATACCGTATTTATCCTTTTATATACTACTTATTTCACTTAATATAATGTTCTCACCATTCATCCATGAAGTAGTATGTATCAAAATTTCCTTCCTCTTTCAGGCTGAATATATTCCATTTTATTTTGTCCATTCACCCACTGGTGGTTGTTTCTACTTTTTTATTATTATCAGAATGATGCTATGAATATTTGTGTATAAATAACTGTTCAAGTCTCTGCTTTCAATTCTTTTGCAAATATAGCCAGGAATGGAAAATGGTAATTCTACACTTTAAAACTATCATACTGCTTTCCATTGTGGCTATACTATTTCACATTCCCACCAGCAATGCACAAAGATTCCAATTTCTCCACATCCATACCAACAACTGCTACTGTTGCTGTTCTTGTTTTTAATAATAGTCATCATAATGGATGTGAGAGAGATAGTATTTTGTGGCTTTAATTTGCATATCCCTCATGACTAGTGATTCTGAGGATTGTTTCATGTGCTTACTGGTGATTTTCTATTCATTTTTATTCTCTTTCTCTCTCCATTCAATTTTTAAAAGACAGAAAGCAGATAGAGGAATAACAACTATCTTAGCAGAGCAAGGGACGTTATAGATGGGATGCAAACTGATTTGCCCACAAAAGTTCTCAAAGACCCAGACCTTAATGGAGAGATGAATGGCCACAAACAGCTCCGTCCAAGCAGCCAAGCAATGGGGAATCTGAACTGGCAAGACTCTAGATTCTACCACAACTGGAACAGTAACCAGCAAGAGTGAGGGGAGGGCTCAGAATGGGGAAAGTGAGAATGGTGTACACTGAGCAGTGGGCCCTCGGTCCCAGAATGCAGACCATCGTTTACTACTCAGCAGAAAATTAGGGGATTGTTCTTATAAGAAATCCAGCTGCTCCAGGAAGAGAAAACTATAGATAGTAACATTTGGGGCTCCTCTAACAAACTCCCCACAAATTAATCCAGTAATAAGATATTGATACCAGGAACAAAGTAAGCTTCCAATAAAAACTGTAATTACTACCCCCAGACAGTTAATGTATTGCATCCATCAATTTAAAATCAAAGCCAGGATGCTATGAAAAAAAAAAAAGAACTCCTGAAATTAAAAATGACAGCAATATTAAAAGTTAATAGGCTGGAAGTAATAAAAAGGCAAAATCATGGATTAGAGATAATATATGGGTAAAAGACTTAAGGAATCAATTGAATTCAACTAAAAAAAGGGAAGAAAAGATTATCAAAAATCAGTAGCCTTCCTTTACACCAAGAGTGAACAGAAAGAGAAAAAATACTCTTTAGGAAAAATTTTCTGGACCCAAAGAACATAAGACTCTGAGAGCACAATGAGTAACATAAGGTCAATGCCAAGTTTCAGCACACCAGGGATATAGAGAAGAACCTAGACGTGTCCAGAAAAAATACGTCACATACAAAAGAATGAGATTAAAAGTAATATTATACCCAAGTGCTGTGGCACATCCCTGTGATCCCAGTTATTCAGAAGGCTCAGGCAGGAGGATCGCAAGTTCGAGGCCAGAGGTAGCCTATGTAACTTAGTGAGACCATGTCTCCAAATAAAAAGTAAAAAATGGGTTGGTGGTGCAGCTCAGTGATAGAGCACTTGTAACGCATGCATGAAGCCTAGGGTTCAGCCCCCCAGCATCACAAAAAAAAAAAATTATAGTGGGCTTATTGAAAATGACCTCAGAAACCAGAAAAACAATGGAAAAATACCTTCAAAGAAAAAAATTCGCAACCTAGAATTATGTATAACCAAACTGCAAATCCAGACAACAGGTAGAGAAAACATTTTTAGATAAGTAACACTCAAAAAATCTCTCTCTCTCATGCACCTTTCCTAAAAACACAGGAAATTATGTACGTCTGCACATTTAAGTACTAGAAGCAGGGCATGGTGGCGCATATCTGTAATTTGAGCATGCAGGAGGCCTTCCTGGGCTTCACAGCGAGAATCTGACTTAGAGAGAGAAAGAGAGACAGAGACGGAGACAGAGACAGAGACAGGAAGAAGGAGAGAGAGAGAGAGAAAGTTAGGACACAGATATGCACAGAGGGAAGATAATGTGCAGACCCAGGGAATATATAGCCATCTATAAGCCAAGGAATGAGGCCAAAGCAGCAGCCAACCCTGCTAACTCCTTTATCTTGGGCTTCTAACATCTAGAATTATGAGAAAGTTAATTTCTGCTGCTTGAGCCCCCTAGGTAGTGGTACTTAGAATTATGACCACCTTTGCAAACTAATAGGATTAACCTGAGTTTTCTGGAAGATATAATAAGAATATACATACTTTGTAAGATAATTATGAGGATTAAATTACATAGAAAAGCACATACTACAGTTCTTGGCACATAGTATATACTCAAGGTAAACTAGTATGATTATTGCCTTATTGTTGTTAAATACCATTACTCTGGTCATTCCATTGTAACAGAAGAATAAAGGGTTGAATTATCCAAGTTAGCCAGGTTATTACCATTGCTTCATTAGTTATCCTCCTCCCTTTAGTCTTGCCTTCTTCAATCTACCCTCCACAAGGCTGCCACAACATTCCTTCTGGAATAAAAATTTAACAATTGATAGCTAGTATCCAAAGATGGCCCTCCCCATGAATCTGGGCCAAGTGTGTGACCATTTTGACCAGCACAATACAGAGGAAACAAAATCTTGGGACTTCTGAGACCCAGGCATTAAGAAGGACTGATAGCTTCTCAGACACTAACAATGGACTAGACTACTGACAGAGTACTTACAGGGAAAGACCTAGAAGGATGTAGAGAGAAATGAGCCACATGAAGGAACATCAAGGTGCCAGGTATCCAACCCCAACCATGTCACTGCCACTTGATGAGAGATCCCAAGCCAGACCACGAAAGGAACTGCCCAGATGAGCTCCAGCCAGCCCACAACATTGTGAGATACAATAAAATGGTGCTGGCTAACTCAGGAAGTTTGGGTTGGTTTATGATGTAACTAAGGACGATGATGTCATTTCTATCCTTAAAGTCTTTGGCTCTCCGTAGCCAAATTTCTTAGTGGGGATTACAAGGAATCTTCATGAGCTCTGTGACTTGGGTAAATAATCTCTTTGTGCATCATTTTCCCCATATGTAGTGAGGTAATGATAGTACCTTCCTCCAGGACTGCTGTGCAGACTAAGAAATAATACACATAAGACACCTGGAACAGTGTCTGGCGTATAGTGAGTGCTCAATACCTGTTAACCACTATCATCACCACCACTACCATGACCACTGTCATCACCTTGCCCTGCCTATTTCTACAGCCTCCTCCCCAGTCATTCCTCATATGAACTCTGTGGTATAATCATACTAAAAAAGACATTTTCCCCCAGGTCACCCTTCACAACTCTACTTTTGTATACTCCTTCAGCCTGGAACATCCTTCACCCTCATCTGCTGTTCATTCTTCTAGGAAGCCCTCTTGGATCTTCCCGGTCAGTGTGGTATCTGCCACGTGCTCCTCCTGAGAACTTGGTTCTTGTCTCTGTTGAAGGGCTTCCCTTTTGCCACCTGTGCTACCTTTGTCTCTTCAGCTAGATTCTGAATCCTTTTAGGAGCAAGCATGCGCCTGACTCACAAGCCAGTACAGCACAGCATGGAGAAAGTTCTTTTCGTTTTTGAGACAAGCTCCAGCTGATTGGCCAAGGCGGGCCTCAAACTTGTGTCAATCCTCCCACTGCCACTTCAGCCTCATAGGTACTGGGATTACAGGGATGTACCACTGTGGCTCATAGGAAGTCCTTAACACATGTTTCAGGAAGGCAAGGAGGAAGAAGTCTGCAGTGAGCAATGATTCTCAGCAAGAAGAGGAGAAGGGAACAGCTCTGCCCCAGGGGAAACATTTGGCAGTGTCTGGAGACATTTTTGGGTTGCCACACTACTGGGAGATGTCACTCAGGGCAAGGAATTATCTGACACCAAATGTTGATAATGTTGAGATTGAGAATCCTTGTTTAGAGTATCATCACATGCAAGAGAGAGACAGAGACATACAGGGAAGGAGTGCCAATTGGCTGAATACACACAGGCTCCATAGCCTGGCTCCCCATTCCCAATCCCACCCTAGCTCAGCCCCTCTGGGAGCTCAGGGTGCTGGGAAAGTACTGAAAACAAATAATGACTTACATCTGGTCACCTTCCCTGCTCTCAGTGTGCTTCTGATGAAGACCCTTCCTTCAGCAGGGTCCCGCCTGCCACTCACTATGCACAATCCCTTCCGGACGTGCCTGGTGTTCTATGATTCTGAGATTGTAGTATAGTGCTGTAGGACCCCAAATTAGGATCTTCGAGGACAGAGGCCCCAGAGAGACACCGAGACGTGGATCGATGCAATAAACACGAGGCTTTATTTCCAGCCCGGGGTCAACCCTCCATAGAGTCTCCCTAGCAAGGGAAGGAAGGCGACCCCGAAGGAGAAGGGCTTGGGGTTTTTATACAGTTTAAGGGGTGACGGGAAGGCATAATGGAACTTGTTTCGAATTGATTGGTAGGAGGTTGGCAGGGTTGTCGGGGCGGGTACTGATTGGGCAAGTTTGGAGGAATTCAAAAAACACTTTCAGGGTAGGATTCTGGAAAGTTTCAACCATCAGGGTCCTGATGACCTATGGCCAGTACATTCTTGTAGTTAATCTGTTTATCTCGGAATTCTTTACCTAGTTCCTCTTCAGAGAAACCCCCCCACCCAGGTCAGGAAATTGAAACTTGAGCAAACAATTATACAGAAACTTTTAAGCAAGCATTACAGAAACTTTAAACAAGCATTGTAAGACTTCAAGTAAACATTTTGAATTGTTAGTGAGCTTTGAGCATTCATAGGGAGGGGGAGGAGGAGGTGGTAGTGTTCTTCATTCCCCCCTTTTTCTTGTGAATACTCCAATCTTGGAGGATTTATTTTAGTTGTCTTAAGGTGACCATCTCTTCTGAGGTTTTTAGAGGCTCATGTTGTCTTAATACCATTAGCTGTACGGTTTTAAATCTTTCTTTAACAAAAGACATTAACTTATTAATTATATAAGGAGCAATGGTTAATAATAGTAATAAAATTAGAAGAGAGCCTTCTAGGGTAGAAATCAGGGTCGTTAACCAGGGGGACCAATTAAACATTTCTGCATACTATCCAGTATCCCTAGATTGCCTTTCTTGTATTCTTTTTCTGAGTTGAGCCATAGAGTTTTTCTTAAAAGTTAAAAATCCCTTAATCTTTTATTACTGGTACCATAACCATAATTTATGGGGCAACATACCTGGTGTAATGAAGAAGGAAAAGACAAAGCTACAACAAATAAAAGACCTCAGGAATGTACATCTAATTGACATTACGATGCATTAATCAATAGCTGCATTTTTGCAAACTGTGGCTATAACAGTCCTGAACAAGAAGGGTTTCCTGTTTAAGTTGCAATTACTTTTCTGACTGTGGATCATCATTTCTTCGGTGGCAGATTTTTACAGTTTCTCTAATACATTTGGGAGGAGTGTCTCGAAGTAACCTGCAGCTTTCCTGACAACCCCTCGTTCTCTCTCCTGCTAAGAACTATAGTCTTTTGTTTTGTTTTTAAATTTTTCTACTATCATATCTATCATTTTTATCATCAGATTTATAACCATCACCATAGCTTTCTCTATTATTATAATCAGAATCATCACCATATTTACCATCATCATACCTTTCTTTTCCATCATCATATTAGTCCATGTTTGGCCAGATTCCTATTTAACATCTCAACATTGAATGCTTTTAACTTGGTTACAAGCAAATACATATTTTTTTTCTCACCATTGGCTTATCAGCTATACAACTTTCCTCATCCCTCAGTTCTCACTTCCACATAGGCCTTCTTCCAAACTTGCTTTTTACTTTCTGTCAAATACCTACACAATCTTTCTCAAATTTCCCTAACTTTCTGGATTTCTGTGTCCTTCAGTTCACATGGATCCCTTTGACAGTCAGAAAACAAAAATACAGGTAGTTTTAACATAGTACAATTATTCACAAAGATTCCTTATCAAGCTTTTACAAATTCATTTGCACATCTTTAAGTTTAACATCATTATTACATAATTAAAATAACTAGAAGGAAATAAGGAAAAGTCATCCCAGAGTTCATGTTTCCAAGCATTCTAGAAAGGTCCTGGTAACAGTTTTATAGCTTGCAAGAGGTAACATCATCATGCTGTGACAACGAGTTTACAGGGTCTCTCATGTGGGATGTGCGGGTGCATCTCGCACGCATAAGAGGAAAAGGTAGGAGGTCAGGACACTTAGCACCAGTCTCCAAGGTTAATTTAGTCAACGTCTCCTTTAAAGTTCTATTCATCCTTTCTATCTCTCCTGAACTCTGTGGTCTATACATGCAATGGAGTTTTTAATTTATATCTAAAACTTTACTAATTAATTTAGAAATGCTGGCCGTGAAGGCCTGGCTATTGTCAGACCCCAGAAACAATGGGAGACCAAATCAAGGGATTATTTCCTATATTAATTTCTCTACATAGAATTTGCACTGTCCCAGACTTAGTTGGAAATGCCTCAGTCGATCCAGAATAGGGTCAATAAACGCTAGTAAATATTTATAATCATAACAGCTTTTTCAATCTCTATAAAGTCTAGTTCCTAATGTTCTCCCAGTTGGTTACCCTGGTACCTTACTCCTTGTTGCTTAGATGTTCGTCTGGCAGCATTTAACTGGGCACATGAAGCACATCTGGAGGTAACGTCCTCAGCTATAGAGGTGATCCCAAGTCGAGTGGTGACAAGCTGACTTAGTTGGGTAATCCCCAGGTGAGAGGCTTGGTGGATCTGAGTAATCAAGGTGTGTCCCAAAGCCTTAGGAAGCACGTCATGCCCATCAGGGTGTCTTCATCATCCTCTAGAGTCTTATGTCCAATTTTTATTTTTAGTAAGTTCTAACCTCTTTCTTTGAGTAGTTAGGTTTTTCTGGGAGAACTGGGACTGGGATTAAAGGCATCATTCCCTCAGTCTCCACTGGTTTTAATGCAGCTTCTTTAGCTGCCCAGTCCACTGTTCAGTCTCCCTTCACCTCTAGCTTGTCTCCTTTTTGATGTCCCTTGCAGTGAATAACTGCCACTCATTTAGGTAGCCAAACAGCCTCTAAAAGTCCCAGAATTTTTTCTTATTTTTGACAGTCTTTCCTTCTGAGGTTAACAGACCTCTTTGTTTATAAATTTCCCCACGTATGTGGAGAGTGGCAAAAGCATATCTACTATCCGCATAGATGTTTACAGTCTTTCCCGTAGTCAGGGGCAGGGCCTAAGTGAGAGCTATAAGCTCTACACATTGAACAGAGTCTCATGTCCCAATGCCTGGGCCCATATTACCTGTAGATCTTGATTTACCATGGCCGCACCAGCATAGCAAACTCCATCCAGGATGAAACTGCTCCCATCTGTGAAGAGAGTTTCTTCTGCATCTGGCAGAGGCACATCCTTTAGATCAGGCCGATGTCCGTGCTGGGCTGAAATAATCTCCAAGCAATCATGAAGCTGCTGGGTAGGGTTATCATCTGGGAGCAACAGCAACATGGCTGGGTTTAGGACCATGGCTTTTTGAACCTAGGAACCAAGGCTGATCTAGTAACAGGGCCCAGTATTGGGTTAACCTGGCATTTGAGAGCCACTTCTCAGGAGTCCCTCAAAATAGCCCATCAATTGCATTCGGGGCTTCAAAGGTTAAATCTTAGCCAAAGGTCAGCTTATCAGTCTCTTTCATCAGAAGGCCACAGCCGCCATGTCTATAAACACGTTGGCCATTCGGCTGCTATCAGATCCAATCATTTAGACAAGTAAGCAAGGCTGCTACTGGATTCAATCCTTTAGGCAAGTAAGCAATCGGTCTCTTCCATGGGCCCAACTGTTCAATCAAAACTCCTTTTGCTATACTTTGCTTATCAGCCAGGAAAAGCTGAAAGGGCTTAGTAACATCAGGAAGGGCAAGTGCAGGGGCCTTGGTCAGAGGCTGTTTTAAGTCATCAAGTGCCTTTTGCTCCACCTCTGTTCAGACTAATGGCTCGTGTGTCCCTGCAGTGGCTGTATACAAAGGTTTAGCCATCTCAGCCAATTCTAAAATCCAAAGGCGACAGTATCCCACAGAACCTAGAAATTGTCTCATTTGCTTCTCTGAGGTAGGGGTGGGAATTTTTAGGATTGCCTCTATCCATTTTGCTGAGAGACCACTTATCTTCTGGGGAGTCCTGGCTATTGTAGACCTGGAGGGCAATATAAGTTCCTCCCTATTCTTTCCTTCAAATCCTTTCAATCTCTGGATCTTTTTTCTAATGTCTGGGGCCAACTGGGCTATAAGGGCCAAACTCATAGCCCTCCAATTTTCATTTGCACACAGATCAATAGGCTACAAGACAGGTATGCTTCTAGGAGGCATTCTAGGAACACAGCAGGAGACTGAGGGGCCCTGCTGAATCACGCTTACCTTGGACAAATTCATAGGCTTCCTAGCAGTCCCTCATAACCTGGCTAGGAGATGCTGGCGATAGGTGTTCAGACTCAGCCTACCTGTAGCAGTATTCGGGTCCTAGGTGGGGCAGGTAGTAGACAAAACGTGGGTGATTGGGCCTGTCCGTCCAGCAATGTGTCACTGTTGGGCCCAAGGACCAACTATTGGGCCTCGTTCAGGATTCATTCACATTCTTCAGATTTGAAAAGAGTCTGCAAGAGTTGCTGACAATCATCCCAAGTAGCCTGGTGGATAAGAAAACAGACTCCAAAAGGAATGTAAGAGCTTGGGATTTTTTTGAAAAAGAAGATTCTAACATTCCCATTGTATATATCATTAGTATCTATATAAGGCCTCCAAGAGTACCCCCCAGGGGAGAAGAGTAGGCCCGCAAAAGACTCACCATCACCCAAGTATAGTCCTCCCAGGAGTGGACCCTGGAATTGCACTGGGAAAGTCACAGGGTTATGGAAAACGTGAACCAACAATTCAGCAGGCTTAGTGCTTTGCAGTTACCAAATGCAAAAAAACCATAACTGGTCTCTAATCAGTCAGATCTCTGAGGGGTGTGACAGCTCACCTTATTACAGAAAGGAAAATGCCAGTGGTCAGAGTGGTCCTCTGGCAACCATATTACAGTAGTTTGGCCAAAAATGCAATCAGAAAGAGGATACCCTAAATGGCAGAGGAGGCTCTGAAATTCCTTATCCAAGACCTGCTCAGACAGCGTCCTCAAAAAGAGGGCCCCAACCTGCGCAGACAAAGGGGTTTTGAGGTCAGGGACTACAACAGAAGCAAGACAAGTCTTTAAGAAGGACTTGTAGGAAGAGAGAATCTAGCCAGAAGAGAGTCAGACATCAGAGAGACAGATTCAAAAGATGAACAAGAGGAGGGATCCCAGAGATAGATTCAGAAATTCAGAAGACAAATTAGGGGAGGGGCCTGTCATTGAGCCTGGGGCCCTGGATTGCCTCAGTGGGTACCTTCCCCAGGATCTTCGACTGGCAAGACTCATCAGGGCTGGAGACTAGTCCAGGCTCCTGTGGGTGGGTCTCACTTTAATCAGCATTGCTTACATATTCCAAAACCAGGCAGACTCCCTATAGCGCAGCCTCTCAATCCCTGCACTAGTCCAAAATACAGATAGGGGAACAAATACCGCAAAAACACAAAAGATGAACAGAGCAATTCTTGACGCACTTACTATAAAATTGAAAATGAAGCATGTCCCATGATGAAGAGATCAACACAGGAAAATTAGAAGACAGAGAACAAAAGAGGCACCACAAATCACAGTAACTCGGCGAATGGCCGGGCTACCCCAAAACCAAGTGATCCGTTGTCCCGGTGATCAGTCGGGCCAAAGTTGCTCTTCCAGTGGAGGGGAATTGAATCCTCCTCCTGAAGGTTTGGAACGTCTTCCAGCCTTCCCATCAGGAGGTACACCATCTCCTGGCACGGACTAGGCTCTCATCTAGTCCGTGACTCACCTTGTTTGCTCGAGCACCAAAAACAAAAGTAACGACAGGCAGATGGAGACAGACAAAGAGTGGCGGCTGCATTACCCAATCCTTGACCGGTGTCCAAATTTCACTGGGGACTCGGGAAAATCTCGCTGGGGCCGGTTCACTCTAGGGCCAGTAGAAAATTTTTACCTCATTCAACTTAGTCTGATCTATAAAATGGCCGCTCTATGGCTAAGCTGGGACCTTCAGTCCCATTTTACCTTTTTTTTTTTCTTTTAACCTAAACTTTATGTATTTAATATCACCTTAGAGGAACTAGGCATGGAGGGAAGCTTTCAAGTTCAGCATAAAACAGACTCCAAATTCAGCTGCCATGTCTGCAGAAAAAGCAAATCTAAAGTGAAACAACATACAAGACAAAGGGGTCGCTGGCTTTAATGATGAAGTTCCCATGATGTTAAGGACAACCTGAAAGCTAAACACTGCCAAGCACAGGGGGTTAACACAGAACAGACAGACACTGAATAACAAACTGAGACAATGAACAAAACATATTCAAACCAAATCTTATCCCAACATCTTGGGTTAGGATGGAGGCCGAGGTTGTGTCATGTCTGACCCTCGGGATCTCCCAAAAGCAAAGGCTGCAGCACAAAGACAAAATATTCCCTGGTGCGCACAAACAAAACTGAAAGTGAGACGATGGCCTCATGCCCTGTGGCGGGAGCAACCCGCCTCGTCTCCCCAAATTTACAGATGGGCTATCATCCCTACAGAGCGGGTCCGGATGTCTTCCGAGCCCTATAGCCTGAGGTTTCTTGTCACCCAGAATCCCAGCAGGCTGATTACAGATTAATACAGAAACCCAAGGCTCTAAAGAGAGGTTATGGGCCCTTTCCTTAACATCTTTCCAATGAGCTAGAATAATTTCAAGGGGGTAGAAGGCGTCTGTCCCATGTCAAAGAATATCATCAGTCCAAGTCCGAACACAGAGAAAGTGAAAAAAACAGACACAAACGTACTCTCTTAAATTTCACCAGATATAACAGAGAAGCACTTGGCCGAGTCCCCCCTACCGGGGGACATTCAGATATGAGGAGGGCTTCCAGCCCCGCTCCAGAAGGGGATTCTAGAGCATCCTCCAGGATCCCTGCGCCCACAGGGATGTGGCACGTCTGCCCGCTGTTAACTGGTCACCAACCCAACTACAGACACAGAAACGAAAGTAAGGAAAACAGGTTACTCACAGAGTCGTCCGTCACAGAATTTAAGAGGCCTCCGATCCAGGTTGAGTTTCGGGTTCTCTCGGAGGTCTCGCATCCCGGACAAGCCCCCAAATGTAGGACCCCAAATTAGGATCTTCGAGGAGAGAGGCCCCAGAGAGACACCGAGACGTGGATCGATGCAATAAACATGAGGTTTTATTTCCAGCGCCAGAGTCAACCATAGAGTCTCCCTAGCAAGGGAAGGAAGGCGACCCCGAAGGAGAAGGGCTTGGGGTTTTTATACAGTTTAAGGGGTGACGGGAAGGCATAAGGGAACTTGTTTCGAATTGATTGGTGGGAGGTTGGCAGGGTTGTCAGGGAGGGTACTGATTGGGCAAGTTTGGAGGAATTCAAAAAACACTTTCAGGGCGGGATTCTGGAAAGTTTCAACCATCAGGGTCCTGATGACCTATGGCCAGTACATTCTTGTAGTTAATCTGTTTATCTCGGAATTCTTTACCTAGTTCCTCTTCAGAGAACCCCCCCCCCCATCAGGAAATTGAAACTTGAGCAAACTTAATTATACAGAAACTTTTAAGCAAGCATTACAGAAACTTTAAACAAGCATTGTAAGACTTCAAGTAAACATTTTGAATTGTTAGTGAGCTCCGAGCATTCATAGGGAGGGGGATGAGGAGGTGGTAGTGTTCTTCAGTGCCTCCTGTTTCTTTCTTGGCTAAAAGATGTCAGTGTTGCACAGACTCTGTCACATGCTGAGAGGGAAAATCTCAGATCGTCTGGCCTGTGTCATCAAGTACAAGAGCTTAAAAGAGTAAACTCACAAGCCTAAGATACAAGCTGCCAGCCTGCCAAGGTAGCCACCCTTGCAGCAGAAAAGAAAAAAATAGGAAAGAAAAACAAAAACCAAACAAAACCAAACCAAAGAACCATAATGGGGTAAAGTGGCCAAAGGAAGCTCTGTGGCTGTGTTTTGAAGAGACCTCTCTGTAGGTCAAAGCGCTTTGCAGGGAAGCAGGGAGACATGACTTCTCTCCTTTGACCCACAGGATCAGAGAAATAAGAAACATCACGCCTACAGACGAGGGCTTCTGGGAAGGATAGACCTGCAGGAGTACAATTGAGGCAGGATAGAAAGATGGAAATTTGGGGGACATGGTAAAGGAAAATCACTTCCATTTTAGGATTTTCTTTGAGTCCTGCCAGCTGAGAATCAGGACCTTTAATACAACTACCAAGAAAACTGCTGGGAGGACGGCCTGCATAGAGACATTATTTGGGGGTGATACTTTAAATAATGAAAATGTTAAAATAGTTATAAGCCATGCTTGGGGTCAAAGGGTATAGAACCTTTGAGTTTGACCTTGCTCCCCCTTTGCTCTGCCCTCTGTAATTCTTTGCTTCATTGAGACATGCCCAGGCAACTCCCTCATGACTCTTTTCTAAAACCTATACAATGTACCCTATAATTTCATTTGACTAAAGAGAAGGTCCTCCAATAGAAAAACCCAAACATTGGAACTTCTCCTTTTGATCTTATTGGAACCTCCCCAACCCATGACCTGGGGCTTTCTAGGTGGAGCTTGAAGCTCATGTCACACTAAGCACCCACTGCTGGGCACCCAGGACTGACATCACATGGGACATGCCCTAGGTTAAATAAAACTGAAGGTAACACATGCTCATGGCCCTTCTTTTCTTCTTTGCATTCTTGGGAAGCCCACATCTGTGTCCTAGATGTGTATTTCTCTCTCTCTGTCCCTGTCTCTCTCTCTACGTGTATTTGAAAGCATGTACTTAATAATGTGTTTCACTCTCTCTGACTCGTCCTGAAATTCTTTTCTGCAATGAAGCCAAGAACCTGGCTTAACCTGAGTAGAGGTCCCAATGAGAGGAACTCCTCAGGCTAGGTGGCCATATGGAGCTGCATCCCTCTGCTGAACCATTGGTGATATTTTGGGGGCTTGTCCAAGATCTGAGAGTTGAAGCAAAGGTGGTGAGTCCTCTTAACTACTGAGGCATACCTGCGTCTTTGCTTCATTTCCTGACTAATATCTTTGCTCTTTCCAGCTTTGTAACCTCTATTTTTTTTCCTTGGGAAACCAAGCCTGGAAATCTGGGGCAATTGTAGGCTGGTGGCAAGAATTACATTCCTGCAGAATCCAAAAGGCTTATTTTTCCAGCCTCAAAGCCCCATGGCCCCGAGGGGTGAATCTAATTCTTTTCTTCCTCTTCTACTATAGTTTCCTCTCTCCTCCGGCCCAAATCCCCGAGACTTCTTTTTCATATCCAAGACTTAGATTTTTGGGAACACAGGGTTTAGGTTCTCCTGTTACCAATGGGTAGACTCTATTTTCGGTTCAATTATCTCCCAAAATTTTGTCTCTTCTCCTCATTGCAAATGTGCCATGACCAGGATGGGCAGAAGACTCTGACAATATTTTTTTCTCTCGGGACACCTTTCCAGAAGGTCCTTTCCACTCCTGCTTTGGCCTTTCCTTTTGCACCCTCTCTGTCTAACCTCAGCCATAACTTCCACTCTGCTTTGTGGGGAGGTTTCCTTAACTTCCTCTCCCCTACAATCCCTTCCATGAGGCCAGATGTAAATTGGAATTAAGAGTAACTTCTCTTCCCGCCCCCTGACTGCATGCTCCAGGGTTAACTCAGGGATTTAGACTCTCCTGCTGTGTGGACCAGGCCACACCTCTTTCCTTTAAGCTGCCTCTGCTAGTAGACAAACTCCATCTTATTTGCCTAAATGGTATTAGCTGTCATAGCTCTGCCCCTCCTTGCCTTTGCAATATCCTGGATCATATCAGGCATTATTTCTATTCCTTTTCCTTGAATCTTTTGCAGGCCAGAGGAATCAGCTTCCAAATTCTCCTTGATGTAACATATATAATTCAATGAACCCCCTAGTTTCTGTGCCCGTGACCATGTTCAGATTCTTACAGTCCCTCTTAGATGGGATGCCAAATTACTAAAGAAAAGGAGAACAACTAGCATAGACATGAGAACTTGAGCAAACCAGGTGTACCAAGGTCTTGAACTGATGGAGGATGCCCCAGACATCCATAAAAACTGAAGTCTCCACAGGGAATATCCCAAAGGATTACCTTTATCCTAGGATTACCCTATCTGCCAGGACATGTTGTCCTTTCTTTCATAAAAATTCAAATGTCATTTCCTAATAATCCCTTTTTGGGATGTTGATGAAAACTGGAATAGTTGAATCTTTTTCTATAAACTTGGCCTAGTAGTAGTATATACTAAGTGGTAGAGAAATTGGCCTCTAAGTGGCATTCTTTGTGATACCATCCTACAATTAGATCTATTTTGTAAGACAAAATACTTGGAAATTGTTTGTTGTTGTTAGGTGCCATCAAAGGAAGTGGAAAAATTCAGCTTAAAAATAAAAATCGCAAGAGGGAGCTTTCATTAGTAGGAGCATCTTCTCTGCTTGAATAGTTGTTAAATTATGGAAAGATAATCAGCTTAAGTCTCTGAAACAAGACTCACCTTTTGATGTTACACACCCCCACCACCACCTCACTGGGTGGATACTTAAGACCCTATGAGATGATGTTTGAATTAACAGAAATGCATAAGCAGTTGCCTTTTTAAAACATCAATACCAGCCCTCTGAATTTGTATTTTTTCTTGTTAACCATTTTAACTTGTTGGATGGATGTATAAAGATGTCTAAAACATTCAGTTGCTTTTTTGGGATAATTTTAATTGCTTTCTTAATGACTGGGGTTCCATTTGACTGTTTGCATTGAGATTGCAATGTGTGCAATTTTTTTTGAAGTTGTGGCATCTTGTTGACATTGAATATGATTTTAATAATAAATATTAGTTCCTGAAAAAAAAAGACCTTATGAAATTCAGGTTAAGCAATTTGTCTTTGAAATGTAAATTCAAAGCAAGTCACACCTTTGAAATGCTAATTTAAGATTTAAGATCACTTGGTACTATGAAGGAAATAATCCAATTGGTAGTACAAAATTTTTTGGTTCCTTTTTTTTCTATTTATGAAGGTACTGTCTAAACGTGCTTATCTTTGTACATTGTTTGCATGACATCAGCTTGGCCTAAGCATCTAAAAATACACTCTGATCTAATATAATTGTTATATGTTCTTTACGTTTCTTCTTAGTTTATGTTTAATTGGTTGTATGTCATTCTGCCTTTTAGTATGGCTGCTGGCCTATCTCAAGCCAGCCCTGGCAAAAAGGTGCAGATACATCAGTGTTAATTACCAAATTGACTTGGGACTAAGAAAAATACAAGAGAGACATTTTGAAATTCAAATTGCAATGAGATTTAAGATGGCAGACAAAAGGTTTTAAATTTGGCTAATTAAATAAGTGATCTTAATTTGCTTCATTTTGATGACAAAATGTCAAATGACAAAATGTCAAATGACAAAATGTCATCAAAATGAAGCAAATTAAGATCACTTATTTAGCCAAATTTAAAATCTTTTAAACTGATAAATTCATTTTACTATAAACTGATAAATTCATTTTACTATATTACTTCTTTGTAATAACTAAACTTTAACAAAATTTTACTCAGGTTGGCTTATAGATAAGAGTGCTCACATAAATTAAAACTGCAAAATTAGTTCAAAATTCCTTTCAATCCATAAGGCTTAAATTTCTGACAAATAAGTTAATATTGTTAACATGTTTTATCTGTGTTTTTATTTATAGTGACTAGATGTTTAAGGTCTGGGATTTAGCTCAGTTGATAGAGCACCGCGCTACAGTCTCTGAGGTCCCGAGTTCAATTCCCAGCACCGCAAAAATGGGAGAAGGACCTGGCAACCCACTCCCTTGGCAATCCCGAAACAGTCTGCCATTGAAAACCCTATGAGGGTCGCTATGAGTCGGATACCAACTCGACAGCACCTAACAACAACAACAACAATTCCATGTACAAATTAATATGTTTGCCTGCAGCTGTAGCTCTGTGGCATCCGATCCCGTCAGATCTCGGAAGCTAAGCAGGGTCAGGCCTGGTTAGTACCTGGATGGGAGACCGCCTGGGAACACTGGTAGCTGTAGGCTTGGGAGAAGGACCTGGCAACCCCCTCCCAATAATCAATCTGCCATTGAAAACCCTATGAACAGCAGAGAAGCACTGACAATAGTGTTCGCCTGTTGTACAGAGGGTCGCTATGAGTCGGATACCGACTCCACGGCACCTAACAACAACAACAACAAAGATGTTTAAGACACAATATATGTGTTTTCTATGTTTCAAACAGGGCTTCCTGGAATCTCATTATATATGAAGTGTTATTCTACTTTGCTAAGAATAGAAAAGGTCTTTCTAAAATCATAATTTCTGTAAGGAAATAAACAAGGCAAAAGAAACCATTAAGCAAGAGACAGGGATATAAAAGCTATAGGTACAGAAATTTTTGGTGGGTAAAAGGTTAAAGTGAAAAAGAAATACTTTTAGGTGAATAAAAAGGTTAAAGCGCACTGCAGATAGTTAATAAGAGTATACTGCAACAAGGCTTATGAAAGATGAAACTTATTTTTTTAATCATTAATTTTTTCCTTTTCAACTAGGCCAAGAACCCTTAAGCTTTTTACTTTGGAGGAGCTAGAACTCATGAAGATTCTTGAGATTCTAAGATAAATATCTTCCCCTACCTGCCTCGGGACAATCTCTCCCCTGGCAATCTTTCATGAGGGCTTCCCCTTTCTCCTAATCCACATCCCATAGGATGTTCACTCTTGGAGTGAACAAACTTGAAAGACTGGCCATCTTTCAGGTTGTAGATAGGTGTAAGAGGATTCACTCCCTTTTAACACCCAGGTTATCCTGGGAAGATTACTTTCCCTCTAGGACACCATCTTAAACTATGAAATTCAAAATGAAAGCAGGTAGTTTCTGACTCCAGGAGTCCCTGACCCCAAGAAAAGGCCTAAAGCTCAATCACTTTGTATATCTAACTTTGCCTGTCTGTACTAGAATTCAGGGTTTATTTATGGGAGGGCACAATGAAATGTGCACTCAACCCTAGGAGTGCCTAGAATGAGAGAGTCAAACTGGGGCAATAAGGACACTCAATACACCTGGTCACTGACTAAGTCAGACACTTAGCAGAATATCTGGCGAACTCAGGAACTCAGTGGAGTATCTGATGAAATCAGGAACTTAACAGAGTATCTGATGACACATACCTTGTTTTTCCTTTCTTTCTTTCTTTTAGATATACAAGTAGACAAAAGAACAACTTATGACTAAGGGAACCAAACATCTGCTCCTGAAGATTCACCTTTTGTCTCTATTTTAGATAACTGGGAACATTTTGAGACAGATGAAATTAGCAGGGAAAAATTAATTTCCTACTGCAAAGAGGTCTGGCCCCTATACAGACTAGGAAAAGGAGAGAATTGGTCTAAAAATGGAACTTTACACTAAATCCAATACTACAAGTAGATCAGTTCTGCAAAAAGGAAGGTAAGTGGCTTGAGGTCCCTTTTGTTCAGGGTTAGATGTCATTGTGTCAGAACCCAGAGTTGCAAAGAAACTGCAAAATTTGCTACCCCTTGGAAGATACATTATTAAGTGCCCCTAGCAGACCACTAAAGAACTTAATGGAGCAGCTTGAACCCCAAGGCAATGCCTCTAGCCCAGAATCCAGGGAAACTTTAAAACCTCTTTCAGGAGAACACCTTAGCCCAGCAGGAGCAACCAGGAACGGGACTTCTTATCACCCTAATGGCCCTAAACCAGCACATATGTTTCCCCTCTAAGAAGTGACAAATGGGGATTTCAAGAATATATGTGCCTTTCTTAATATCAGACTTAGCTCAATGCAAACAAAAACTGGAGTGTTTTTAAAAGACTCCAGATAAGTTTACTTATGAGTTTCAATCCCTCAGCATTTCTTTTCTCCTAAGTTGGACAGATTTACATGTAATCTTGTCCATCTGCTGTACTCCCAAAGAAAAGGGATGATTTGGGGCCGCTGCTTAGGCTTATGGGAATGAAATTCATGCAAGGTGCTAGTGGCAACCCATTGGGGCCACAACTTTTCCAAATCAGGAGCCATTTCCAGATAGGAACTGATGGTCTCACTATGCATAACCATATGATTACTTGTTTAATTGAGGGAATGTATACATTGATAAAGAAACCTGGAAATTATGACAAGATTAGAGAAATAAACCAAAACAGAATGAAAATCCAGCTCTACTTTTAGGTTATCTCACTGAGACTCTGAGAAAATATACTAATATTGACCCTAGTTCCCATCAAGGTCAGATTTTGCTAGGTGCCAGTTTGCTAGGTGGAGTCTGGTCCAGATGGTAGAAGAAAACTGCAAAAGCAGGCAATGGCACCACAGACACCCCTACACCAACTTTTAAATTTGGCTTTTGAGGTTTTCTACAACCAAAAAAAAAGGGGGGGAATAATAGAGGCAATTCAAAAGACTCAGGGGAAACAATCAAAGGCACAGGAACAGGTCTACTTAATAGTAATAGCCCTGGGAAATAATCTATCTTCTCAGGTAGACAAGAACCTGCCCCTCAGAGAGACACCAGAAAAAGAAAGAGGATTCAAAGGGGAACATTGCCTGCTACCACTGTAGGAAACCAGGCCACCAGAAAAAGGATTGCCTTCAGCCAAAATCTAAACCAGGGCTTTGCTCCCTTTGCAAAAAAGGAAAGCACTGGAAATGAAATTGTCCTACCCTTCAAAAGGGTAACAGGCCATCAGCCCTGATGATGGCTGCCCTTGAACGCTGAAGCTACGTGTTTCCCAGTGAAGCTCCTCATAAGCTGTTGATAATAACTATCAAAGAGCCTTGGGTAACTTTTTTTCCTTTTTTTCTTTTTTTGGTACTTAGGAGTTGAACCCAGGTCCTTAAACATACTTTGCAAGTGCTCTACCAGTGGGCTGTACCCTTAGCCCATTTTTTATTTTTTATCTTGAGACAGGGTCAAAGGTATTCTATATCTAAAGGCTCTTCATGGCCTTAAAGGAAAAAAACAATGTCAAACTATATCAGGGATATACAATCAAAAACATGCCTAAACTTACAGCCTACACAAGCCAATGTGTCTCCTACCATGATCAATCAAGGAGATCCAACGGCAAAGAAAAGTTGGGGACAAAGACCCAGTTCAGACTCCCCCTCATAAAAAATGTATTAGATAAAAAGACAGAAATATAAAAGATTAAAATGTGCTATGAAGAGGTTTATAAAATGACAGATATGTATGAAATTAAACTATGGTTAAAGGTTCTATATCTAAAGCTTTCTTTAAATATTTATCTGCCTTTAGTAACAATTACAAAAACTTGGCTTTAAATAACAAGGATTTTATGTTCTCCAAGATAGTTACCTTTTCTAATGACTTGGTCAGGCTTCTACGTGGGAAACTGACTTAATTGAGTCAAGATTTATGTAAATATGTGAGCTGGTCATGGAATCCCAGCAGCTCGGGAGGTGGAGGTAGGAGGATTGCAAGTTCAAGACCAGAGGCAGTCTGCATAACTTAGCAAGACCCTGTCTCAAAAAGTAAAAAAATGGGCCGGGGGTGCAGCTCGGTGGTCCAGCACTTGCAAAGCATGCAAGCGTGAGGCCCTGGGTTCAACCCCCAGTACTGAAAAAAAAAGATTTATGTAAATATGTTTGCTTTAAAATCTTTAAAGATCATTTATGACTCTAGTTAAATGAATAATTATCACATTAAATTATTACAAAATGTTTGACACCATATATGTATGATTAAAACATACATCTAAGAGCTAAAGATGCTACAAAAAATTAAATTTTGGCATCAAACAGCCCGAGTGTGGGGCCTACTTCTGTCACCAGCCATATGACCTTGGGCAAATACCTTAATCTTATCTAAGCCTCCTCCATGATAAAGGGAACAGTAATATTGCCTATTTCATGAAGCTGAGCTATGGATTCATTGAGATTATGACCTCCTACGTTCAGTATAGTTCATAGTATAACTGCCATAAATGGCAGTTATTATGAAACGATATTATGGAATGAGTGAATGAATAGGTAAGAAGCAGGATGAATCATCTTGAAATTCTCACAGAAGCTCCTATATCCAGGTAGGATGCTGGTGAGTCATCAAAGCTAATACTTTCATGGCTCTTAACCATGTGTTGACAACTGCTGTGACTGCGTTACATACACTAACTCAGTCCTCACGATGACCCTATGGGATAGGTATCTTGCAGCTCCCATTTTATAGATGGGATTACAAAACAAACAGGTTCACTCATTGCCCAAGGCACACTTCTGATGAGGGGAGGACAAAGCTTAGGACAAAGGTAGCTTGGGTCCAGGATCCCTGTCCCTAGCAGTACATACACTGCCCTAAGTGCCTCTAGAGAAGGAGAAGAAATGAAAGGAGTAGGGCATCCATCAGCCTGTTTAAACCCCTTTCCCACCCCCAGGTACCTTCTCTCCATCCTTGATGGCAAAACTTGACAACTTCCCAGAAGGAAAGCACTCAGCCCTGCCCATTTGGGCCCAGCATGACACGGTATCTCTAAGGAAGATACAGAAGTGGTTGTGAAGAGGTGGATAAGGTAGGGAAGCAAATGGGATTTAGAACATTGGATAAATTAGGACTCCACCCTAGCTCCACCTGGCGACTGTGGGAGCCTCTGAACCCAGAGACATACTTTCTCAGAATTTTATTTCTCTCCCTCTAAAACAAGGGGCTTACCCACACTCAGAACCCTGCTAGTTCTAGAATGCTAGGAAAAAAAACAAAGCCTACTGGGGACAGGGGATGACAGATCCTATCCTGGGGAAAGAGCGCCACCTGGCGAACCATTCCAAGAATGTCCCAGAGCTTCCCACTGGGGAGACACTCCCAGTGGCTGCTCTCCTAGGCAATCTGGAGGAAGATAACTTCCATTTTCTGAAGCTCAGAATTCTGATCAGGAAAATGATGCCAAGAGCTGGAAACAATGATAATATTTACAATAGCTAACACTCTCCCCCCAAATTTTCTCACCACTTTATTTTGAAATATAAACTAGCATTACATTTTAGAAGTTATATAGCACTTTTTCTGGATATACTGATAAGCTGTAACACTGCTTCCATTTTTCCCTTCACTTTTTGATTATTTCTTTGCTTTTAATTGTGGTAAGAACACTTAATATGAGACTTATCCTTTTAATGGGTTGCTAAGAACACAACAGGGTAAGAATTAACTATAAGCCAATGTTGTACTGCAGATCTCTAGAATTTATTCATCTTGCATAACTGAAACTTTATACTTGTTGATGTACCTAACAGTTTGGGGGTGTTTATTACATGATAAGCCTTGTTATAAGTGTTTTTTATTCATATGAACTTGCTTAATCTCCCAAATAACCATGTGAGGAAGGTACAAAAAGATTACACAAGAGACTACACCAATTTGAAAAGTCTAATAACATGGCTAAGGTGATTTACTGTGGGAAGGACCTGGCAGCCCACTCCCAAAAACAATCCCCAATCTGCCATTGAAAACCCTATGAATAACACAGAAGCACTGACACAATGTCAGGCATGGCACTGTGTCAGGGAGTGTTTTGCTCTGTTGCACATAGGGTTGATATGAGTCAGACCCACCTCCACAGCACCTAACAACAGCAACAAGGTGGTTTATACTTGATAAACTTTACCTCATAGTTCACACAACCACTGCATGAGACAAATGTTCTTACAGATGGCGGCTGCAGTTGTGCTACAGGTGAAACTTAAAATATCCCCCAAAGGTCCATGTGTTAAAAGGTTGGTCTTCAGCACATTGTGGTATTACAGGGTGGTAGAACTTCTAAGAGCAGGGGCCTAGTGTGAGGTGTAAGGTGGTTGAGGGGAATGCCCTCCTTTGAGGAATTCTGATTTCATCTTCTTTCTCCCTTTGCACCTGCCCCAGGGGTGACAGGCTTCCTTCATCACATCCTCCTATCAGGATGTGCTGCCTTACTACAGGCCCAAGCACAGACTGAAACCTCCAAAACTGTGAGCCAAAATAAACCTTTCCCCTTTATCGGTGGATTAAGTCAGGTGTTTGTACTGAAAAGTACTGGAAAGCTGACTATAACAGGTTGTCTACTCTGTGCCAAGCACTGTGCTAGACCCTGGGGGTGCATATGAGCCAGTACTTGGGGTCCTTGTGTCCATGGAGTTCTCCATATGTCTCCAAAGGGAGATAAGAGTAAGTACTCACAGGACAAAGATATAGAGAAAAATCTAGGTGCCTTAGGAGCTAACTTGCTCTGGCAGCATAGAAAGGTCAAAAATGATTATACTCAGAGTCACACTGCTCCCAAGCTCTATGTGTCTGCCTCCATGGCGGAACTGGTTCCAGTGCTATTTGTCCATCCCTCTCCCCCTCTGGTGTCTGAGCTCATTAACAGCACCTGTGTCCTAATCACCTTTATAATCCAGCATCCCACAAAGACCCTGGCACATGACGGTTCCTCAGTAAAGCCTCTATTCATCTGTGCCCAATTGCCTTCTCATCTTCCTTTCCTCAGACTGTCCTCATTCCCAATAGTCCACAGAGATTAGAGGCATGTTCCTGAAGAAACATCTAAGAGCACTGGGGTTCTCCTGCAATCCCCTGGGCCAAACCAGCTAATGAAATGGACACTTGACAGATACCATTCTCCACTTGCTTTCTTGGGGATAAGACCAGTGAGGATAGTAATAATAACAAGCATGCATATCCTCTACTGAGTTCTTACCCTGTGCTGGCCTTCTTCTAAGTTCTTCTCAACATTATCTAATTTTATCCTCACAACCTTCAGAGGCGTGTGCCACTGCACCTCCACTCAGGTTCTACAGAACACAGAGTTGTCAGGTTGGGCCTTCCAGAGAGCTGATGCTCCAATGGAATTAGACATGTAAGAGACATGTTAGGCAAAACATTTATGGAGGAGAGGGAAAAGCAGTTGGTGAGGAAAGCCTCAGAACCTAAGGCCCAACACAATGAAGAGAGAAAGGGGAGGAAGGATTGGGTGGGAAGAGTCTCAGGCTATGACCCTCTAGCAGCCTTCTGTGCTCAGTCATTGGTGAGGACAGCCCAGAGAAGCACACCTGAGCACGACAGTGCAGTCTCAAGAGGCTAAAGCTAACTATACCTCTTGCAGAAAGTTCTCTCTTAAAGCTGATAAAACAGCAGACCCCCAGGGCTGCCCTGGTCATTCCCCAGCATCCAGAACAGTGCCCAGCCTGCAGCAAGTACTCAGTAAACATTTGCTGACTCAATCCGGTGCTTGGACCAATCCTCTTTTGTGTATCAGGAGACTTAAGTGCAAAAAGTTTGAGTGATTTGCTCAAGGTGACAAAGTTGGTAGGTAGCCCAGCTAAAACATGAAGCCTAGTTTCCCACCCAAATATCACCTAACACTGTATCTTGGCTTTCCCCTATGTCCCTCCTCTTTCCCTACACTGAGCACCCAAACATTGCCGGGTTATCAGGACGCTCTTGCATTTTTTCATTCACGCAGTAAATTGCTCATTTATTTATTCATCCATTCAACAAGTATTTCCAGTGCATTATCGTGTCCCAGGTACTATCACACAGGATACTTGGGTAACACAGACCAAGCTGGGAAGGTCACTATCTTTGAGAAGCTTACAACCAAGGGCAGGGAGACAGCCACATGACAAAGAATGAGTGTGCAATATGAAATGTATTCCAATAGCACTTCACTGCTCAGAATTAAGTCCCTGAGAAGTGCCAAGGAGGGCAGCAGAAGCTTTCACAGTCCCAACTAGGTTCTGTCACTACCCATGTCACCCCATTCTAGCCAGGGCATCAAACTTCTGGAGGAAGTTTAACCTCTGAACACACGGGCCAGCCAAGGTTTACAAAGGCTGGAAATCCTGATAGTATGATATCACTTTATGGATGGAATGGTAGAAAGCCTGGTAACCATGGTTACTCACAATGCAACTGGGGCCAGGGAGATGACAGGCCCAGAAACCCAACTCACAGTGATTGAACTGGTTTCTTAGCCAACCAAAGACAAGCTATATTTAAGGAAAAGGTTGACAGGGACTTTTAAAAGTCTTCCCCATATCACTTGAAGGCCTGCAGCCGTAGCCCTGTGGCATCTGATCCCATCAGATCTAGGAAGCTAAGCAAGGTCAAGCCTGGTTAATACTGGGATGGGAGACCACCTAGGAACACCAGGTGCTGTAGGCTTGGGAGACGGACCCAGCAACCCACTCCCAAAAATCAATTCACCTTTGAAAACCCTATGAACAGCAAAGAAGCACTGATTATAGTGTTTCACCTGTTGTATGCAGGGTCGCTATGAGTCGGATACTGACTCGACAGCACCTAACAACAACATATCACTTGAAAACCATTTAGAAACTTCTATTAGAAGCCTTAAACAAAATGTATGTGCACAAATGAAACAGCCAAGGCCATAAAAACAAAAATAAACAAACAAAACCCCCTCCATCTTCAGTAAGACCAAATAAGTCCCAAAGAGAGAGAATAAGAACATCTCAAGGACATATTTGAAATCAGGGTACCAAAAATTTAGTCACAATTATAAAAATTAAAAACTCTAATATCCATCAATATGAGATTGAAGAAATTTTCATATTCACAAAATTGTTGTTGTTAGGTGCCATTGAGTCGGTATCCGACTCACAGCGACCCTCATAGGGTTTTCAATGGCTGAGTGCTTCGGGATTGCCTTGGGAGTGGATTGCCAGGCCCTTCTCCCATTTTTGCGGTGCTGGGAATTGAACTTGGGGCCTCAGAGACTGCAGCACAGCGCTCTACCCACTGAGCTAAATCCCAGCCCCATTCACAAAATAAGGTTCTAAAATTAGGGAACAGTGCAATCTTATTTCCTGCACTGATGCACATTTATTCCCCAAGGGATGTCTGAAGGATGCCTCCTAACATATTAACAGTGGTGCCTTCTGAATGGTAGGACTTCAAGAGATTTTACACCTTCTTTCCACTTGTCTGTGTTGTGTAGATGTTTTAAAACAATCATATATCACTTATAAAATCAAGAATAAAAGGCATGCCGGGCACAGTGGTGCACACCTCTAATCCCAACAACTTGGGAGGCAGAGGCAGGAGGATCGCAAGTTTGAGGCCAGAGGCAGTATGCATAATTTAGCAAGACCCTGTCTCAAAAAAGTAAAAAAAGTGGACTGGGGGTGCAACTCAGTGGTACAGCACTTGCAAGGCATGCAAGCACGAGGCCCTGGGTCCAACCCCCAGTACCACAATAAATAAATAAATAAATAAATAAATAAATAAAATTACTTTCATTTTGAAAAACAAAATGATCAGAAAAGCACTAACACCCTCCAAAAGCTGAAGACCAGGAGACAGAAGGAAGACCACAGTCCAGAGAAGACTGTCTATGAACACGAAAAAAGAAAGCCATTGACATGGACAGCCAACATAGATTCAATGTGAACCTCATTTCCTTTGACTTACAGGGTCAGCAGTAACTCCAAAATTTATGTGGAGTTCAAAGGAGGCATTGTAGTTGGGGACTCAGCCTGTGGGCCTGTCTTAAAGCTGTATTCGCATGGGACCTTAAATAAGATCGAGATGACACCAAATGTTCATGTAACAGGAAGCAGAGGCCAATGGAAATAATTAGTACCTAAAGTCTCTTCAAGTGACCCACTGGCTCTCCCAAAGGATGAAGCTATTCAACTAGAGCACAGGAATATGGTCCACATTCTTGATTGGCCTGGCCTTTCTCATTCACCCCAGCCTAACCACACAGCCTATCAACCATGTATATCCTTACCCTATTCTTTCCACTGGCTTAGAACTAGGATCCTCAAGCCTCCCAATGAAACATGCCTGTTGGCTTTTGCATCCACTCCCACACTGACTCACTGCGGCGGTATGACTTTTTGGCCAATGGAACATGAGCAAGTGTGACACAAGCAGAAACTAGACAAGCATTTATACATTGCAGGTTAGCTCCTTGGAAGGCTCTCCTCAGGGCCCACTTGTTGGGTAAGAAGGCCAGACAAGTGAACGATGAGGAATCAGGAGGAGAGAGGGGAAACTATCCTAGTGACCTGACAGTGAGTAACTCCATGAGGACCTGCAGGGAAGACCCACAGAATTGCCCAGCCAAACCAAAGAATTATGAGAAATAACAAACTGCTTGAGTGTTAAGCCAGTAACTTTTGAGTTATCCCTTATGTAATAGCAGTAAATACTAAAAATGTCCTCTGAGGTCTATTTTCCTGTCCGCTCCTCTTATCTTTTCTCCTTGGTTTCATGCACTTCCCTTTTTGCTCCATTTGACTGTTATCCCCCAGGACACCTACCTAATGTTACACTGCTCTACAGAGTAGCCACTAAGCCTAGTCTCTCAGAGAAAATCCTGAAAACTAAAACAATGACATTCACCTAAAGTTGAGAGGAACTGAGATAAACCTATAAGATAGTCTGCTAATGTAATTGTTCCTTTATTCATGTAACAAATATTTGCTTGTCACTTGTTATGTGTTTGGCACATGGTATTACAGTCATTAGGAACATTCTAGAGAGCCAGGCACAGTGGCTGACACCTGTAATCCCAGCAACTTGGAAGGCAGAGGCAGGAAGATCACAGGTCTGAGGCCAGAAGCAGCCTGAGTAACTTAGTGAGACTCTATCTCAAGATAAAAAATAAGAAACGGGGTAGGGGTGCAGCCCAGTGGTAGAGCATTTGCTAAGTATGTGTAAAACCCTGGGTTCAACCCAAAAGTACGGGAAAAAATAGAACATTCTAGAAAAGATTCTGAAATCTGCTCATCCAATCTCACTTAACAAACCAGTGGAACAAATTTACCATAGAATTGTTTAGCTCTTTCCTGTTATAGAGATAAAAAACAGAGGGCCAGAAAAGTAAATTAATTCTCTAAGCTCATTAAGCTAATTAGTTACAGAGCCAAATGGGGAGGCTTCTGTTCATCGCAAAGAACAGATAGAAATTAATAGGGATTTCCCAGGTAAATATGGGTAAACATGAGAGTTGCCCCTGGATCCAGGTTAGGTATCAGTTTTTATAAGTAAGTAGGAAAATATTATGGCCAATCTAGTGGACATGTATTTGTCCCTTTTGTAGCATGCACTCCTACTTTCTGCTGACAGTATCCTTAGCTATGCAATTTGATAGGGTTAACCCACTTCTAACTCCAGGTGTACATCTTGGGTAGCAGAAGCAGTCACTGTATCCAACCTTTGACCACAGGCCCTTCCTTTCTCTCTCCTCTGCTTCCTGCCTGCCATGATATGAACAAGTTTCCTCTACCATGTACTTCTTCCATGATGTACCATTTTGCCATGGCCTAGAGCTACGGTGTAAAGCCACCACGAACCAAAATAAATCATCCTACTGGTAAGTGGATTTTCTCAGGTATTCTGTCACAGAGGTGGATGTTGACTAACACAGCCTGCAACTCTGTCAAGGCCAATGCCACTCAAGGAGATGTTTTCTGGTGCTTCTGGGAAGCTGGGCTCCTGCAGGAGCTAATGAAAAGACATCCCTTCTTTGCTAAGGTGTGCTATAAGGTTGTAAGGTTTGGAACCGCTACAACCATTTGGCACCCTAAGAAAAGAACCTGGAGTCATGATGTGGATACTGAGAGTGAAACCCCACTGATGACTGAGTAAAGGAATGGGTTACAATTTGGTCCTGAGTGACATCTGGGTGACTGGTTCAGACCTTGCCTGAAACTAGTCCTAATCCTGGACTTTTCAGTTATAAGAGGTCATAAATTCCCTTAATATCTAAAAAACTGTTAGAATTGTTAGAACTATTTTTTGCTTATATGATTAAATTTCAAAAAGTTGACTCCTTAAGCTGCTTAAATGGGTTTTTTGTTTACAACCAAAAGATTCCTAAATGATACAATGACACTTCCAGGTTGATAAAGGATGCCTGCACTTCCTGGTGGTTAATAGCTAATTGTAACAAACTCTAGGAAGGTATTAGTAAAGAGGTAGGAATATGCAGAGAAGTATCTGATGAATTTTAATTCCTGTAAAATGCAAGATAACTACTTAAGGAAAAAGTCCACGCATAAAATGTGAGTTATTAATGACAACTTTGGATAGAAACCTCAGCCTTAAGAGTCAGCCAACATTTTCTGCAACAGGCCAGCTAGGAAGTGTTCTGAACTTCACAGGTCAATTTGTCAAAACTACTCAGCTCTGCTTTCATAATACAAAAGCAACTACTGATACACATAAACCAGTGAGTGTGGCTGTGTCCAAACAAAACTTTATTTATAGACTCAAGAATTTGAATTCTGCATACTTCTCACATGTCACAAAATATAATCTTCCTTTAACTATCTTTTCACTATTAAAAACTGTAAAAATCATTCTTAGCTTCTAGCCTGTTCAAGAACAGAGCTCAGCGGAAGAGCTCACGTGAGGCCCTGGGTTCAATCCCGAGCAACAACAACAAAAAAGAAAACATGAACAGGCCACAGGCTGGATTTGGCCTGCAGGCTACGGTTTACCTCTGTGTCTAGCCAAGTGCTCAGGCCCTCCTTTATTCATTCAACAAACTCTTACTGAGCCAGACACTATGCAGGACACTGAAAGCAGCTGTGAACACAATCATGGTCTCTGGTGTCACAAAATGAACTAAATTGCAGAAAGAAAGCACATTTGATAAGTCATCCTCAACACAGTATCAAGAGATTTTTTTTTAAACAGAAAGCAGATGGCATGACCTGCTTCTGTTTGAATGTCCCCTCCCAAACTCACATTGAAATTTAATTGTCATCCCAATATTAAAAGGTGGGACCTTTAAGAAATGATTAGGTAATGGGAGCTCCACTCTCATGAATGGATCAATGTCATTCAAAGGAGTGGCTTCAGCTTTCCCTTGTCCTTCCTTTCTCCTTCACTCCCACTACTGCCATGTGATGCCTTCTACCATATGATGATGCAGCAAAAGGCTCTCGCAGGATACAGTCCCTTATCTTGGACTTCCCAGCATCTAGAACTATAAGCCAAATAAACTGCTATTGTTCATCGATTATCCAGTCTGTGGCTCCATTACAGCATGAGAAAACAGACTAAGCTATATCTCTCCTCTGCTGAGAACCCTCCATTGCTCACTACCTACAAGGCTCAGGGGGATCTGCAGCCCACCCCACACCCCCAACCACCACTCTACCCTGGGTGCTTTCTCCATTCCTCCCATATCGGCCACCTTGCTGTTCTTCAAACATATCAGGCTCCCACCCCAGGGCCTTTGCAGTCCCCACTGCATTCACCTAGAAAGGTTTTCCCAAAGACACCCACAGGATCTGTTCATTCATCGCCGTTAAGTCTTTGCTTAAATGTCACATTCTCCATGAAGTCTTCCCTCACCATCCCATTAAAAATTATAAGCATTTTCCCTGTTAGTTGCTACTCTATTTCCTCATTTTTTCCCTTTGCACTTACCCACTTTGAACATATATTATAATTCACTTATAGTGTTTAGGGTGTAACTCTGTTCATTATACAACTAATTTCTTAGGGGCATGGATTTTTGTCCATCTTGTTCTGCACTGTACTGTGCTGTTCAGTTCTGAACCTGGAACAGCACTTGGCACACAGTGAGCCCTTGATAAATAGTTATTCAGTAAATGAGTGAATGAAAATACAGGGGATAAATGTGATGATCAGTACATAAAAGAGTATACTGAAATGCTGGGAAGCGATGTTTAACCCAGTCATAGAAGTTAAGGGACCACAAAAGGGTAGGAAGATGTTTAAGGCAGACACTCACAGTAGTCATATACCCTGTGTTTGTGGGCCCTTGAAGCAGGAGAAAAAAAAAAAAGCACCCATGGAATGAAAGAGATGTAATACAGTGTGGAAATTTTATCTTATTATAGACCCACACACACCATGTGCGTCCAGCTTGTCCTCTCCCCACAGCTGGAAGGCTATAATCCCCCATCTCCAATCTGGTCCTGTTCCAATTCCCAGGACAGACCTGACCTGAGAGGCCCAGGCCATAAGTAGCTCCAGCCCTCTACTATGGAGATCAGTATCGAGTCACCTGTTTCCTGGATAGGAGTTGGAAAAGGAGCCTGGCACTGGGCCCTAGTTCTGATAACCAGACCTCAGGCTCTTTCCCAGTATCTGAGGGCTTGCCTAGGCAAATTCCTAGCCCTTTTGGACTCCAGAACTGCCTTCCAAGGACCATTGCTATCAATAGTTCTCTTCCAGTGAAAGTAACAGAAAACCTAAACCTAACAACAACCCAAACTGGCTAAAGCATTAAGGAGACACACTGCCTGAAAAAAATGAACTTGATGGCCAGGCTGGCCTTGGGCTCAGGGCTGAAATGATGTCATCAGGACTGTGTTTCTCTCCATTTCTCAGCTCTGTCTTTAGCCAGGCTCATCCAAGGCCTCCAGAAGCAGCAAGCTTTCACTGCAGGGTGTCAGGAAGGCTACTGCGCCTCCAGCACTTCCATCTTCCCACTGGTGAAAGTACCAGTGGGAAGAAGGCACCTGCCTCCCTCCCACCAATCTCAGAGAAGTCTCACTGCATTTCATAGGCTACGGCTGGGTCATGTGCTCATCCTTAAATCGATCACGTCTTCCCCCGTGGCAGATTTGATATCTTGATTAGCCAGGTGGGGATCACATGTTCCAGGCCTGGTGCTCACAGAGGTCATGTAGACTGAGAGGAACAAAAACCACAAATCTGGGATAGAACCAGAGGGAAGGGGAATCACTGAGAATGGGGCAAACAATACATTCTTATAGAAAAGTTTATAGTTCCATGGCCACATTCTACCAAAAAAAAAAAAAAAAAATGTGGTAATGGGAATTGAACCCAGGGCCTCATGCATGCTACGCAGGTGCTCTATTATTGAGCTACATCCACAGCACATCAAAATTTAAAAATAAACAGTGACATTATATCTACTATGGTAAAATGAAGATCAAAGATGCACAAAAACAAAATATACTTAAACCACTGAAACACATGAGAGGCTAAAATGACAATGATTCAATATAATCTTCAATATAATCTGCTTTTTTAAGATTTAAAAAGAGAATATAATGCTATTATAATGTGTGTTTGAAAGAAGAGGAAAAGCACCAAAAAGTTAGAGAAAACAGAGATGAATTACTTAAATTGTCTATTATCAAAAACCCATCTCAACAAACTCCAAAGGCTGAATTCTTTGGTAATGCAATTCTGCTCTGTCAAATAGTTCATGAAAGTGGGTCACCGGCTACAGCCAAAAAAAAATTTTTTTTAAATTTTGGTTTCTCTTTTTTTTCTTTCTCCCTCTCTCTCTCTCTCCCCTTCCCCCCTTTCCTCCTCTCCAATCTCCTCCTCTCTTTCTTTCAGATACAACAATTTGTTCCATATGATTTTTTAAAAGTTGAATCTTAAGCCAGTATTTTTGTCCTTTTAAAGGAATGTACCAAATATATTTGTTTAAAAGTCAGCTTTCTCAGTCATTTCTAAAAATAATAAAGAAATGTTTGATTTCACCATTGTTCTGCCCCGTAACTACTCCCTGCTAAGCATCTTAAGGCAGGAGAGGGGACTGCAGGAAGGTTATTTTGTTTTGGTTTGGTTTGGTTTGAAGCCTGAGAAACTGGGACTTCTCTGCATTTCAAAGCACAAAGGCCTATTATTTGAGGCAAGGGGCCAAGGAGGCAGAGTAATTCAATTTTGTAGGCCACCGTGTACTTCTTCCTTTCTCCTGCCAAATCAAGGCTCACACCAATCCCAAGTGGACCACAAAGGGGCAGTCCTCTGTGAAAAAGTGAAAGCATCGAGGAAAAAGAAAAAGGGGCCAGCCAGGAGCCGCGTTCTTCCGAGAGCCTGGGGAGCACTCTTTATATCTGAATAGAGCCCATGAAAAGGGCCTTTGCAGAGCAGTCTTGGTGGGGCCAGTGGCTAACTCAACTCCATTCATACTCCCATTGTAAATTCCATCTGTGTGCTATCACTTCCTGACTCAGAAACAGGGAAATGCTTCAGCTATAAATTTCCCTAGGTGCTTTCCTCACCACAAAATCATTCCCTCTGAACTTCACTAGCTCCTTGGAGATTTCATATAGGTTTACGATCATGTTTGCCTGCAATTTCGTCTCCCTGTTTATTCACTAACGAGTCTTCATCTTTTTTCCTTCCAGAAACTGGACCCTCTATGAAGTGAAATGAAGTTAGAATCATTTTGAGGAAAATTCTGGGGGAAGTAAGAAGCTCTCCGGTCTTCATATAAGAAGCTTACAATGTGTGGATGGCCCCAACCTGAAACCAGGCAAATGTCACTCGACTGTTCATGTTTGCCTCTGAGAATAAGCCTGAGAAACTCAGAGTGTAATGAAGAAAACAGAAATTATGTAAAACAGTAGTTCTCAAATTCCAGTATGCTTCAGAAAAATCTGGAAGACTTCCTGATTCAGTAATTATGGTGTGGGGCCTGAAAATGTGCATTTCTAACAAGTGCTCAGGGAGGCTGATACTGTTGCTCCTGGGACCACACTTTGAGAACCACTGATGTAGGGAATCGCTATCCGAGTCCTCAGACATCAAGACATGAAATATATTCAAATCCTCAATAACATCTGATTCTGACTCAGTAAACATTGCAATGTCTACCTACAGACAGGCTGAGTGCATTCTATGGGTACTGGTTATGGTTCTCAATCTATCACACAGGTAGGCATAAAAATATAGTATCTGTATAACTCTGCTTCATTTTCAGCCCCTATGCAAACAAGCTGGCAAAAATGTAACCTCAACTAATTTGAAGTCTTCCTTCCACTTCCAGGGAATGCCTTTAGATTCTGGGTACTTACAGGAAGCTAGGTAGGCGAGGAGGGGTACATTCTGACCCTTGCTCTCATCTACCCATGCAGTTCTCAGCTAAAGTTGTCACCCCACTGACCCACAGGCATCAGTCCTCACTCATCTCCATGGGCATGTCACTCATCCCCAGGCTGTGAGACTCCTTCCAGCCCAGCAACCTTTCTGGGCACAACTGAGAACCCAGAATCTGGTGGGTCACTCTCCTGTCATATTCTTCATGATCCCCAGGATTCTGCCCAGAAAGCATGGCACAGAGCTTCCATCTCTCTGCAACTGGGTACATCTCTACTTTCATCACATCTCTACCTCTCCTCCTTCCCACCTCAGCCCTTTTTTGCCCACAACAATGGAATCTTTGCTAGTCTCAGGGAGAATTGATCTCTCTCCCCCTCTTTCTCTCTTCCCTCTCCTTCCCCACCCCCTCTCTCTCCCCAAACCTTTTGCTCTGATCATTTTGCCCATGTCCACATCTTGACGTTCCCCTGAGGGCTTCAAGCTTTTGAAAACTAAATCCAGAAAGATTCTTATTTTGTTTTTTTCTGCTCTGATATTTCCTTCCTGAAATCAATAAACACAGAATGGCCTGCCTGCTTAAATAGGGAAAACTACATAAAGGGGAGATGTCTAGAACAGGACAAAATAAATTCATTATAAATATACATATATTAGTATTTTAGAATTATTGGCAATGCCTGCATTCTCTTGTTTAATTTCCAAGGCAATCCTGTGACATAGCTGCCATTGTTCCACTTTATAGATGAGAAAATCAGACTCAGAGAAATTAAAAAGCCTCACCTACAGTCACACAGTGCCAGGTTTTAAACCCAAGGTCTCTGATTCTGAATCCAAGGCTCATCCCATTGTACCTTGGTTTATCCTCCAAAAAAGAAAGGGAGGGCATGAAGCCTGTTGATACAAATGACATGGCCCAGAATACTGAAAGAGGACATGTGTTAGGAAATTACTTGGGCCACGAGATACTATTCAAGATATAGGGGGTAATAAGGCAGAGTAATAAAATAAGCCGAGAAACAAGAGCTAAGGAAGAAAGATGTTAACAGCTTTGTAAACACCATTATTTCCTGACTATAAGAAACAAGTAAGGAGTGAAGAAAATTAAGATCAAAACCAGAGTGATCTGTGTCCCAGAAATAATGACGAGGCTAAGGGTCAGCAATCTATGGAGCTATGGAAGTAAATCAAGGCAGTAATCAAGAGCTAGATCTTATACTAAGAAAGAGTATATTTCTTCTTTATGCTATCCTTCTTGGGGAGAAATTGAGCTTCCCAAGTTGAATAGAAACATGACTGTGAGAGTCAGAAGGCAAAAGCTCCTTGGAGAGGAAAGAAACTCTTCAGAGACACAACGCACATCAGTGAGGGTGCACAGGAAACATCTGTTCTTTCTGAGTAGCATGCCTTTTACTGCTGACAAAGCCCAGCTCATCCTTTTGAGAAACAAATTCCCTCAAACTGAATTTATGGGTTCAAGAAGGACCCATGTCCAGGCCAGGATTCCCTGTCACAATGATTGGCTCAGGTGTAAGCATGTCACCCAAGTCAGGCCAATCAGCACCATCTCAGTGCTTTTCTAGATCTATAAGAAAAGAGGCAACTTGTTCCATTGGGCACACTAGACCCATAGAATGTTAGCTTGGTACAGGTGGTATCCATCCGGAATATCTGAGAAGGGCTTGCCTGAGAACAAAGCCAACAAAGAGGAAAGTAAGGCTAAAAAGCAGAGGGAGGACAAGAGTCACAGAAACTATATCCTAAGAACGTTGCTTGAGAGATGGGTGATGTGGTTCAGGAGCAGAGCTCACGTATACCATGTGTGAGGCCCTGGATTTGATCCCTAGCACCAACAAACAAAGAAAAAAACACAACAACACAACACAAAACACCCATTCCTTGAGGTCCTGGATACAATATTGACAGATTTGCCCAGTGGAACTTCTCAGTTAAGTGAACCAGTGAGTTTCCTTCATTGGTTTAGTATCTGTCACTTTCTGAAAGAGTCCTTGTTAATTTCGCTATACAAAAAAATTTGCAATGAATAATGAAAATATAAATTGAGCATGGTGGCTCATGCCTGTAATCACAGCAACTTGGGAGGCAGAGACAGGAAGATCACAGGTTCAAGGCCACAGGCAGCCTGAATAACTTAGCAAAACCCTGTCTCAAGATTTTTTAAAAAAAGGGCTGAAGGTGTAGCTCAGTGGTACAGCACTTGAAAAGCATGGGCGAGGCCATGGGTTCAACACCCAAATACTACAAAAAAAGAAAAAATACACATATATATATATATACACACATACATACATATACATCTATGTATACATACATACATACACATATATATACACACATATACACATATGCTGTTGTTAGGTTCCATGGAGTTGGTATCCGACTCATAGTGACCCTCATAGGGTTTTCAATGGCTGACTGTTTTCGGGATTGCCTTGGGAGTGGATTGCCAGGCCCTTCTCCCATTTTTGTGGTGCTGGGAATTGAACTCGGGACCTCAGAGACTGAAGCGCAGCACTCTACCAACTGAGCTAAATCCCAGCCCACATATACACATATATATATATACACATATGTACATATATACATACACACACACACACACACACACACACATATGCACTGTTGTTAGGTTCCGTCGAGTCAGTGTCCGACTCATAGTGAGCCTATGTGAGTGTTCAGCCTACAGCCCATGCTAGATCCTCAACCAACAGCCAGAGTCAACCATCAGATGAGTGAACAAGCCCTCAGGTAACTTCAGCCCAGCCTCAGGTCTTCCAACTAAACAACCAGGAATGGAACACCCCTGTCTGAATTCTTGACTCACAGGCATCATGAAAGATCATAAGTGATTTTTACTATTTTTGAGCCACTATGTGTTGGGGTGTCTACAGCTATACCACGCTGGCATCCAATCTCAGCTCTCAGAAGCTAAGCAGGGTCACGCCTGGTTAATACTTGGATGAGAGCCCATCTGGGAATATCAGGTATTGTAGGCATGGGAAAAGGACCCAGCAGCCTACTCCCGAAACAACTGGCTCAAAAACTCTACAAATAATACAGAAGCACTGACATACAGCCAGGCATAGCACAGTGTTAGGTAGTGTTTCCTTCTGCTGTACATAGCCTTGCTATGAGGCAGACCCAACGTGACAGCACCTAACACCAATAACAAATGATTTGGGGTAGTTTGTTCCATAGCAATAGGTAACTAAAACAAAGTCCAAGAATAAAACAGCAAATGGTGATTAGCTCACCTGCTAACTTGGATCAACTGGCAGTTGTCTGAAGAAAGCTGCATCAAGGCTGAGTGAAAAAGAGAAGATAGAATTAAATCATAGTATCTGCCATGAGCTGAGCATGGAAGTGGGCAGTGACAGCATTGGTCTTTTCATTTTAAAACTGAGTACAAGGGGGTGTGGTGGTGCTGTAATCCCAGCACTCAGGAGACAGAAGCTAGAGGATCACTGGAAGTTCAAGGCCAGCTTGGGCAACATAGGGAGTTCCAGGCCAATCAGGGCTACATAGCAAGACCTTGACTCAAACAAAACAAAACAAACAAACATACAAAAAACCCTGAATACAGACCCAAAAAACAATGCTCAAACAGGGGAAGGGAGAAAAAGAAAGGAAAAAGGGATAGTAGATAAATCTCTGGACTTGAAGAAAAGACACAGAGGCTCAAATCTAGCTACTTAACCAGTTGTAGACACTTAGGCAGGTCATTTAATATCTCTGGGTCTCGGATTCTTCATCTGTAGAATCACAGATTGTTATGAACGTTAAATTAAATGAGATAATGATACAAATGTGGGCAGTAAGTCCTCAATGGAGAACAGTGGGAGTCTTGGCTGAGACTAAGCAAACTTTGTGTGTATGCAATGAATTTGAGGTAGATTTGACTTTCAAAAACAGCATTAAGTGACATCATTCAAGGCCTTCCCAAAGGACATTCTGTGAGATACTAGGTCCACAAGATATTAATAGACTGCTCTATAAAATACTGGATATGTGGAATCATGACAGGTGTTACACAAATAAATAGAGCTTGCTTACATACACTTACCAGGTGATACAGCAATCCCATTCCCAGGCACTGATGTTAACGTAGTGAAAATTTAGGTTCACATCAAAACCTATACACAAATATTGATAGCAGTTCCTTTCATAATCAACATAGACTAGGATCAACCCAAATATTCTTCAGAGAGCTGAAATAAACTTTGGTACATTTCTACAACAGACTATCAATCAGCCAAAAAAAAAAAAAAAAAAAAAAAGACCTAACTATCCCAGTGTAGTAGTACATGCCTATAATTCTACCACTTAAGGAGGCTGAGGCAGGAGGATGGACATGAATTCCAGAACAACCTGGGCTACACAGTGAGACCTTGTTACAAAAAAAAAAAAAGATTTCTAAAATTCATACATGTAACATGGATGCACATCAAAGACACTGCCTGAGTGAAAGAAGCAGCCACCAAGGCTAAGCACTGTATGATTTCATTTATATGACATTCTTGGACGAGGCGGAAAATAACATAGTCGTGGATGCCAGGAGTAAAGGGGTAGGGAGGTATGAGATGAAATTGTTCTGTAGCCTGTGTGTGGTGTTGTGAATTTAGGTAGGTGCAAAATTTCATAAAATTATATGCCCCTAAAAGTTAGTTTTACTGTATGTTATGGTGTGGATCTTAAATGTTCCCCAAAGGCTCATATGCTAAAGGCTTAGACATCTGCCTAAGGTACTACTGGGAAGTGATAGAACCTTTAGGAACTGGGGCCTACTAAAAGGAATTTAGGTCACTGGGAGCATGCTGTTGAGGAAGACACTAGGACCCTAGACCCTTTGTCTGTCTGTCTGTCCTCTCTCCCTGTCTCCCTCTGTCTGTCTGTCTCTCTCTCTCTCTCTCTCTCTGTCTGTCTTTCTGCTTCCTGGCCACCATAAAGTGAGCAGCTTTGCTCCACAACACACGCCCCACCATGATGTTCTGCCTTGCCAGAAGCCCAGAAAACAACAGACCATCAACTATGGACCTCTGAAATTGTGAACCAAAATAAAGCTTTCCTCCTTTAGATTGATTTATCTCAGGTATTTTACCCCAGTGATGGAAAGCTAACTAATTCATTCTGGGTTGTATTTCAAAATAAACCTCATGGAAGAGTTCACCTGAATTTGAAAAATATTGGTTTAAAATGGAATCGGATTCTTTATAACAGGATTTCTCAGAGCCTTTGCTAATGAGTACCTGTGACTCTTAAGGACATTCTGTGAGATACTAGGTCCACAAGATATTAATAGACTGCTCTATAAAATACTGGATATGTGGAATAGTAGTACCAGTAGTACCAGTAGTACCAGTAGTACCTGGGAGAAAATATGCATCATTTCTCTCAATTATTTGACAAGTAATCCTTCTTTTTCAGAACTTCTCAAGACCCTAGTGTTTTCTAGATTCACTCTCGGAAACTAAGGTCTAGTAGCACATGATATGAGCTGGTGTCTTGTTATCTGGAATCCAGGGAAGGCTAAAATGGCAGGTTGTGAATTGGGTATTACCCAACACTACAGTCTCTCTGCCCTAAACATCCCAGGATAAAGAGACCAACAATAAGAATTAATAGGCATTACGTGCATGTTGTTGTTGTTAGGTGCCTTGAAGTCAGGTTCAACTCATGGAGACCCTATGTACAATAGAACGAAACACTCCCCAACACTGTGCCATGCCCAGCTCTATTCTCAGTGCTTCTCTGCTATTCACAGGGTTTTCAATAGCTGATTGATTTTTGGGAGTGTGTTGCCATGTCCTTCTCTCAAGCCTATAGCATTTGGTATTCCCAGGAAGTCTCCCATCCAAGTACTAACCAGACCTAACTCTGCTTAGCTTCCAAGATCTGACAAGATCGGATGTCTAGGTGTTGGGGGGGGCGCGGAATGTCTAGACTCTCTAAATAGATTTTATCAAGGATTGATAGTAACTAAATCTGGGTGGTAAGATATTGAGGAATTTGAAAATTTTTTTTCTTTTGCTTTTGCTTTTCTGGATTTTCCAATTTTCTGCATGGAATAGGATTACCTATAAAACAAACACACACAAATAGCTGAGAACTTAAAATAAGAAGACATGAGCAGGGATATAACTCAGTGATCAGTAGAACACTTGCCTAGCATGCATAAGGCTGTGGGTTCAATCCCCAGCACAGCAAAAGAAAAAAGAAAAAGAAAATTAAAAAGTAAAATTAGTTATCATTGACTTAAATATCTACTATTTGCAACATACTATGCAAAGCATTTTCCATGTGTGATTGCTCTCATTTAATCCTCACAATTTACATGAGAGGCACTATTACTGATTCTGTTTTAAAGATGAAGAAATGAGGCTTGAGGCCATATGATGTGGATTTACTTTGGAATACAATTATATATGCATACCTACACACCTGGATGCTGGGATTTAGCTCAGTGGGTAGAGCGCTGCGCTGCAGTCTCTGAGGTCCCGAGTTCAATTCCCAGCACCGCAAAAATGGGAGAAGGGCCTGGCAACCCACTCCCAAGGCAATCCCGAAGCACCCAGCCATTGAAAACCCTATGAGGGTCGCTATGAGTCGGATACCGACTCGACGGCACCTAACAACAACAACAACACACCTGGATACCCATGTATACATTCTACTCTAAGGATAGCTAGCAGAGGTGACAACTCTCTAGGACTCAAAAGTCATATACTATCATTGTCCTCAGCCCCATGTTTCCCCATAATCCTCTTTTAAGTAACTAGCTATCTGGTAAATTGAAAAACTTGGCCACAATGTTTAGGGACTCCTTTCCAGAGGTAGATTTCCCATTCCCAAATCTGAGCTCGCCTTGAAACTTGCTTTGACTGACAGAATATAGTAGAAATAATACTGTGTAAGTTCCAAAGGACTTGCAGATTCTACCTTCACATTCTTGGAATCCCAATACCACCATAGTATGAAGCCCAAAAATGAAATACCACATGGAGATAGAGGCCCAACTATTCCTATTATCCCAAATGAGCCCAGCACCCAGCCAACCTTAACAAATGCATGTAGCCATATGAATGAGCCCAAGAAAAACCAGCAAAAAAATCTACTCAGAAAATCCATAAAATATGAAAAGAAATACAATCATGCACCACATAATGTTTTGCTAAATGACGGAACACATATATAACAGTGGTCCCATAAGATTATTAAAAGAACAAAGAAAGTCCTGTTTAGGGTCTCTCTGAGAGAACAAATAACAAGAGTAAACCAGCCCGAGGTCAGAATGTTCCTGAGGAATGTTTCTGAGATACCGATCGCTTTGGAACTTATTCCACCCTCCACTTTTCCTCCAAAGAAACTTTCCTGTCTAAGCTTCAGACAAAGACTCTACCTGCCCTAAAAAAATCCCAAGCCCTGCTCTGCTTGGGGCAACAGTAGCCACCTCCTTCCTCCTCTGACACTACTCCCTGGGCCACTTCTTTTCCCATTCCTCTCTAAATAAACTTGTTCCTTGGCAGATCAGAGAGTTCTCGCGTCTGTGTGCCCCTGCAGTCGGATTCTTTCTCTATCAATTATATCACTCAGTGACATTCACACACTCAGTGATGTTCACACAACAAAACTGCCTGACAAAACATCTCTCATAATGTATCTGCTTTTGTGTGTGTGTGTGTGTGTGTGTGTGTGTGTGTGTGTGTGTGTGTGTGTGGTACTGGGGATTGAGCCC
>VMDO01000480.1:175000-233221 GCA_007922755.1 Pedetes capensis
ACCTATGAGGGAATTGATTTATTGGGAGCTCATGGTTAGAGGTTCTCAGGCCATAGAGGCAAGAAGGCATGGCAGCACAGCTGGCACGGTGACAGCAATGGCAGACAACCTCACACCCTGGTGGTTTAGGAGCAGACAAGAGTTACCAAGAGGGCAGTGGGAGGGGGTGGGGAGGTATGTGTGTTCCAGATAAACTCTCTAAAGGCCCACCCGCCATGGTCTGCTTCTGCAAAGCCAATTCCCACCCCTCAAAGGTCCACAGCCTCCACAAACAGCATCACCACCTGGAGTCCAAACATTCAAATATAACCTTTGGGGGACATTTTAGATCCAAACCATAACAGGGTCCAATAATCAGGAAGACTTCACACTGGTTATAAACTCTAGCTATGCACTGGAGTCACCTGGAGAACTTTATGAAATACCAATGCCAGGGTCCTACTCCAAGAGATTCTGATTTACACAGCTCAGGATGCAGCCTGGCCTTTAGGATTTTAAGTGCTCTGCAAATGACTCTAATTTGCAGTTAGGGGGCCTTACTTTTAGGCTTTAAAACAAAAGGGAAAAGAAACTGATAGCTATAGATGTCCCCAGAGGAAAACATTGGGGAAATAGAAGGCCAGGAAATCCTTTTTTTTCAGTGCTAGGGATTAAACTCAAGACCCTGCCCATGCTAGGGAAGCATTCTATCCCTACATCTGCAGCCCAAAACTTTTTTTTTTTTTTTTTTTTTGTGGTACTGGGGTTTGAACCCAGAGCCTCGGGCTTGCATGCTCTGCAAGTGCTGTACCACTGAGTCGCACCTTCAGCCCCCCCCCCCTTTTTTTTTTTTTTTCTTTTTAGACAGGGTCTCACTAAGTTATGCAGAAGGCCTCTGGTCTCAAACTTGTGATCCTCCTGCTTCTGCCTGCAGAGTCGCTGGGATTACAGGCATGCGCCACCATGCCTGGGTCCAAGACTTATTATTTTAACCTATTTATTTGTAATGGGAATTCCCTCCAAATCCTCCTTCCTTGGTCTTAAAGCAGATTAGTATTCCAATGCCCTCCCACAAAGCACAATGTGCAGGAATGGAAGCAGTCAACTTTTCAGGAATAGTTTTAGGGAAGTTTATTTTTAACTTAAGAAAATGTGCTGGAGCGCTGGGCATATGCCTGTAATCCCAGCTACTTGGAAGGTTGAGGTAGGAGGACTGAAGGAAAGGAAAGGAAAGGAGATGAGATGAGAGGAGAGGAGAGAAGAGGAAAGGAAGGGGATTGGAAAAGGAAAGGGGAAGAAGGAAAGAAAGGAAAAGGGAAAGGAAATGAAAAGGAAAGGGAAAGGAAAAGAGAAAGGAAAGGAAATGGCTGCAGTTTGTAGGGTACAGAAGTTTACATCTGTAATGCCAGCAATTCAAGAGGCACAGACAAGAAGATTGCAAGTTGGAGGCCAGAGGCAGCCTGCATATCTTAATGAGACCTGTCTTGAAACAGAAAAGTAAAAAAGGGGCTGGTGCAGCTCAGTGACAGAGTGCTTGCAAAGCATGCATGAGGCCTTGGATTCAGCCCCCCAGTACCAGGAAGGAAGGAAGAAAGGAAGGAAAGAAGGGAGGGAGGGAGGAACACTACAGTGGGGGGAGTGAGAAAGAAAGAAAGAGATGCTTAGAGTGTGAACTTACAGGAAAAGGGAGAACCATATTCCAAGCTGCTGTAGTCTGCATCATGAATATCCCCCACAGGCTTTGTCCCCAGGTGATGGCACTACTCGGGAGTGGTGGAACCTTTAGGAAGTGGCGTCTAGTAGAGGCAAGGCAGGTCACTGGGGGCATGCCCTTGAAGAGGATATTGGGACTCTGGCCTCCTCCTGTTTCTCTTTTCACTTCCTGGCAGCCATGAAGTGCACTGTTTCTTCCCCCATGTGCTCCCACTAAGATGTGAGTCCTTGCCACAGGCCCCAAAGCAACAGAGCCAATTGACCACAGACTGAAACCTCCAAAACTCTGAGCCAAAATAAACCTTTCCCTATATGTTGATTATCTCGGGTTTTTGTTTTGTTTTGTTTTATAGCAATGGAAAGCTAAGTAACACAGAGCCAAGGATATAACATGTGCCAAGGCTAGAGGGGAATTCTGTTAGGAGTGCTTAGAGATAACGAGATCATCTTACCTGAAGCAGAAACTGTGCTGAGAAATGGAAGGAGATAAGCTCAGAAAAGTGGAATAGAAGTCTTAAATTGCTTCTTTGTTTCTTTGTTTCTTTGTAGTACTAGAGGGTTGAACCCAGGGCTTCACACAAGCTAGGAAAATGCTCTACGACTGAGTTGTAGTTATTGCAGTGTTGGACCCAGGGCCTCGCACACACTTCGCAAGTGTTCTACCAATAAGCTGTACTTCTAGTCCCTTTTCCATTTTTTATCTTGAAATAGTCTACAGCCATACCACTGTGGTGTCTGATCCCACCAGATCTCAGAAGTTAAGCAGGGTTGGGCCTGATTAGTACTTGGATGACAGACCACCTGGGAAGATGGGGGGCTGTAGGTTTGGGAGAAGGACCTGGAATCCACTCCCAAAAAACAATCAGCCATTGAAAACCCTCTGAATAGTAAAAAAGCACTGGCAATGGTGCTGGTAGTGTTCCATCTGTAGTACACAGGGTCACTATGAGTTGGCCACTGACTTTATAGTACCTAACAACAACAACAACAATCCTGAGACAAGGTCTCATTAAGTTATGTAGGCTGCCTCTGGCCTTGCACTTGCAATCCTCCTGCATAAGCCTCCTGAATGCTGGGATTACAGGCACGCCCCACAGCACACAGCTAGGGGAAATTTTAACTGAGCCTCAGGTCCTCTTGGTAAGCTTCACGAAGCAGCGTGGAATTGTATTCATTCCTGAATACAGCTTTGAGCATGATGGTGGTAGAAAAGCACCATTAGCAGGAAGTATAAGGAAATAAGCCTTGGGAAGCATTCCTCAGATATGCAAGGACTTTAGAATTGCACTGAACAGAAACATTATGCTCTTCTTGTTGCATGCCAACAGTAATCTTTACTGCAATGCCTTCATATTATATAATCCCAAGGCTCATGGTATCCAACACCAGGAGCTTTTAGACAAATTTCACAACCTAAAAAACATGCTTGCAATCTTCTGGATGCTTCTACTAATAAAAAATTTTTGAGCATCATTGTCAATCAATTCAGTAAATACTTACCAAGTGCCTTCTGTGTACTTGGCTTTGAACTGACCTGTGATCTTTTCCCTTCTCCATTGCTGGGTCTCTGAAGTCACATAGTATCTTATTTGAATCTTAGCTGTAAACCATTACCAGCTATACTAATTCTGAATAAGCTGCTTAACTGTTTGGGCCTTGGTTTTCCTAGCCACAAAAAATGAGATGAAAATACTTTATTCATTTATTTATGCACTCATGCATGCATTCAACAAACACTTCTAAGCTCCTAACGTATTATCTATCCTCTCATGGTGGTAAAAGACACAGGTATGGTCCCTGTAGTCATGGAGCTTAAATCTTACTTAATTCTTAGGAAAAATCAAAGGACAATATACACAAATTACAAGGTACAGTGGTTCACGTGTAGAAGGTATTCAATAAACGCTAATTTCTTCCTTTCTTATACACTCAAGTGCTTCTGGTGGCCGACATAAACATGTGCAGCAGTAGGGACTGTGGCAGTATGATCTATAGAGCTCATGTCCTCTCTGAGAGGGAGTGGGTTATTTATTCTGCACCAGGCAGTTATTGTAGGAAGGAATGTGGGTCCAGGATTCTTCCAATTTTTAAAAAGCAGGAAAAAAAAATCTTTTTTTTTTTTTTGGTAGTACTGAGCTGACCCTAGAGCCTCATGCACTTTACAAGTGCCCTGCTACTAAGCTGCACTCCCATGCACTCCCAGCTCCTTTTTAAAAAATTTTTTGTTTGTTTGTTTCACCTTGAGACAGAGTCTCACTATGTTATGCAGACTGCCTCTGGTCTTGAGCCTGTGATCCTCCTGCTTCTGCCTCTTGAGTCATTGGGATTATAGGCATGAGCCACCATGCCTGGCAAAAATCCCTATCTTTAAATGTTGGCAATTAGGGGTTGGAGGTGTAGTTCAGCAGTAGAGTAGCTGCCTAGCGTTCCCAAGGCCCTGGGTTCAGTCCCTAGTACAAGGGGAAGGGAGTTCTCAGTGGTAGAGTGCTAGCCCAAACGTTGGCAACTAATATCAGACCTAGGGTGGTGCAAATAAAAGAGATTTGACCCAGGAAATGCCAGTTTGCAGGCTAACCCTGAGAAAGCAGGACACCTGAACAACTCCTGGTCTTCATCCTCTGAGACACTGTGCAGGAAGGGTAATGGACCTTTAAGGAAAATCCTTACTTCACTCCAGGTCAGTCTCAATCAATCAGCCTAACACTCGTCATGCTCCACAGAAATAGGATCCTGGAGGGACAGAATCATTATCACCAGAGGAAAGGAAAATCTCACCATGGGTCATCAGCTTGCATTATATAAACGACTGTAAGGGCTAGACATGAGGCAACGATGAGAAAACACTCAACAGAGAGCAGTGAGGCACAAGTAGTTCAGGAAGCAAGTGGTGCTGATTGGATTTAAAGGTATCCAATGAAGGGACAATCATAAATACACCCCGAACATTCAGTCAGCACTTTCAGGTGATTATTTTCCCAGTGTGATACTCAGTGCTTTCATGCTTCCTTCATCTCTGCCTCATTCTTTCCAGTTCAATCTATTTTGTTTATGGATTTAATATCTGGCACCATTCCTCTAAAGAGCTCATCATTTCCCTCTGTCCTCTCTTCTCCCTCCTGCTTTGGAGCAGGGCAGATGGAAAACCAGTAATAAATACCATCAGATGTAAAAAGATGAGGATATTGGTATTGCTTCTGTGTGGTGCTCCAAATGAAGCTGGATTAACAGATAACAATGGAGCTGCTTCATCCCTTCCAGAAGAGTCTAAGCATTGCTAATTCTTTCACCTTGCTTTATAAAAACCCAGTTGTTATAATTCTGTGCTAGAAACGCACAAGGCCATCTTAGGAGTGTTCCCTGTATTCAGCCACATAAGAGTATTCTATAAAACAGAGATGATCCTATAGACCTGACTTATCCAAGAATTCCATCACGCCCTGGAAAGATACAGAATACTTTCCTGTTGAGACGATTTGGAAACAATGACACTTGTACTCAGCCCCATTCCCTGATGTGCATGAGAAAGAAGAGCCCCACGGAAGAGATGTTCAACTCAACCCACAATCAGAATATATAAATCTTGTGTGATGGACTGGGGAGTCCCTAGAACAAAGGCTGGACTGTCAGAAGAGACTATGGGGCCACCATGAATGAATGCATCTGGCAGGGTGAGTGTTTTACTCAACCTGGGCTGCCATGATGAAATACCATAGATGGAATGGTTTAAATAACAGAAACTTATTTTCTCATAATTCTGGAGGTTAGAGTCTTAAGGGCTCTCTTCCTGGCTTGTAGAAGGGTGAGGGGAGAGAGGGAGAGAAGCAGAGAGAGAGACAGAGAGACAGAGACAGAGACAGAAAGAGAATCTTCTTTTTCTTATAAAGCCAGAGTCCTATGTGCTTAGGGCTATACCCTTAACACCTCATTTAACCTCATTAACCTCAATTCCATCCTAAAGACCCTGTCTAGATAGAGTCACACTGGGGGTTGGAGCTTCAACATCTGAACATTGAGGGGCAGAGGACATAATTACTCATAGCAGTGAGCTAGGCAGAACAGCATGATATGTATGTTGAAGGAACACTTGCCTGATTATACCCCGTTTTAGTATAACTCTCTTCCCACCCTCCACACTCAAGTACTCTTTTGCTCTACAAAAGAAAAGTCTAAAGCATAAAGCAGAGAACAGTGTCACCAGGGCTCAAGAGCTTGGCTGTAAGAACCTTCTCTAAAATACTCGTGAGAAGGAATGTGGAAGAATACTGGCTGTGGAAGAATACTGGAGACTGGTCTTCCGGAGAAAAGCTGTAAGGAGAAAAGAGGATGGCCGCAACACAGGCTGCAGTCCATGGGCAGTGTACAGAATGGCATCTACAGAAGGCTAACAGACAAGGTGGTCAACAAGCGATGGGCAGTCAGGAAACCAGTGACCCAGAGAAAGCTGGCAACGGCACAGCAAAAGTGAATGGAGCACCATGCCCATGGTCATAAAGGCGAAAAGACAGCAGAAGCAGTGGAAGCCAAGCAGAAGGGCTGCAGCTCTGATTACATCTGAGAGCCTCTCTTTGCTCTTGGCATTTCCCAACACCTCCCCTCCCTTACTCTTAGAGGGAATCCTTTGAGCAAAGCCTTCCAGAAAAAAGACCATGCTTTCTGCTATTTATGAAGTATGACTGTCAATGTCATATTTATGTTCACCAGTGGGTAAGGTCAGGGGACCTATGTGCTACCAAAGTTTTCCTGTCATCCTACATGGCATACACTCATGGAACCCTATGATCCCAAACCACTTGAAAATCTAAATGCTTTGTCATTTAGATGTTGTTACACTTTGTTAACCCTTTGCTAACAATAGTAGCTTTTGCTGCAGTCTAAATTAAAAGTAGAGAAGCTAAAATAAATATTTTTTATGAGAATGAAATGGCATTGCAGTCTGGGCACAGTGGTCCACACCTGTAATCCCAGTGATTCAGGAGGCAGAGGCAGGATAGTGAGTTTGAGGGTAGAGGCCGCCTGAGTAACTTAGCAAGACTCTGACTCAAAACAAAACAAAACAAAACAAAAAAAGAGGTTGAGGTGCAGCCCACTCACTGCAAAGTATGTGCAAGGCCCTGGGTTCAACCCCCAAGCGCTGAAAAGAAAAAAGGAAAAAAAAAAAAAGGAAAGAAAAGAAAGAGAAGATTACTTTATAGAAATCTGAACTTGAACTTTTGGGACCCTATGCATATGGCTGCTTCTTGTTGTTGTTGTTAGGTGCCGTCGAGTCAGTATCCGACTCAGCGACCCGCTGTGCAACAGGGGAAACACTATTGTCAGTGCTTCTCTGCTGTGCATAGGGTTTTCAATGGCAGATTGATTTTTGGGAGGGGGTTGCCAGGTCCTTCTCCCAAGCCTACAGCTTTTGGTGTTCCCAGGCAGTCTCCCATCCAGGTACTAACCAGGCCTGACCCTGCTTAGCTTCCAAGATCTGACGGGATCGGATGCCACAGGGCTATGGCTGCAGACATATGGTTGCTAATACCCTCTAAATTGCTGAATGTTGGGAACTTTTCAGTATTTACATTACTTGATCTCTATAGCATTTGCCTCCCCATGTGTCATGATATAGGGGGTTGCATGTTGCTGTGATGCTGAAAGCTATGCCACCGGTATTTCAAATACCAGCAGGGCCACCCATGGTGGACAGGTTTTAGCTGAACTTCCAGACTAAGACAGACTAGGGAGAAGACCCGGCAGCCCACTCCCAAAACAATTAGCAATGGAAAACACTATGAACAGCAGAGAAGCACTGTCAAATATATACCAGAAAATGAGCTCTGCAGGTTGGAAAGCATTCAAAAGATGACTGTGCGAAGAGTTGCCTCCTTAAAGTAGAATGGACCTGATGATGGGAATGGAGTGAAGCCTCTGGAACCTCCATTTGCTGATGTGGCACAACTCAAAATGAGAAGAAACACAGTGGCTGGAACTAATGGTCTCAAACATAAAAAGTAAGATTGTATGTATAGCACAGTGTCAGGTAGTATTTTGTTCTGTTATACACAGGGTCATTATGAGTTGGAACTGACTTGACAGCACCTAACAATATAGCATCTGCTACTGTTGACAGCTCCTTCCTTAACATTCTCTGCTCTGCTGACCTCTTTTTTCCTCTGAATTCTCTGCCCACTTTTGGTATGCCATGGCTGAGTGTGGTACAGTTGGAACAGTAAGAAAAGAAAACATGAGTATGTGCCTATGGCACAGCATGGAATTACCTTAAGCAGGAGAACCTGGATACTGGAGGGAACCCCAGCCTGAAAAACAGTGAACTGAGGATCAGACTTGAAGAGGGGATGCACTGGCCCCTGAACCTTAGTCACAATTCCATCAGGAGGAGAAAGAAACTCCAGAATCTACTCATTCACTTTTTTTGTCATTTCCTGCGTCTGCTTCACTACTTACTTGCAGGTTTTGTAATAATAAGCTGAAATGAAAACAACCTTGAACTGGCCCAACTAGTTATTCTTGCCAGGCTTTAAACCCAGACTAGCCAATTATAGCGGCGCCTAGCTCACCAACCCAGTTCATTCTTCTCAGCGGCCTCCTCTGCCTTGTCCCATCCAGAACTCTTGCTGTCCTGTAGCATTCCCTGCTCAGTATCTTTCACACTGCCTACTTCCAGGTAGCCTTAACAACCACCACAGTTTTAACAATGCTAAATGCTGATGATTTAAATTGATGGTTCTCTATGCTGTATCTACAGACCAGGCACCTGAGCTCCAGGCTCATGTACTACAGCTTAGTACAGCCCCTACAAAACCCTCAATATGCAAAAGTGAATTATCTCTTTCCACAATCCAGTCTTATTTACTTTTTTCTTGGTCACCTGTACCTCCATTAACTTAGTCACACAAGCCAGAAAGCCAAAACCCTACCATCAGAGCTGGGTCTGTATTTCTTTAAATGCATATTGGAAGGTAATATGTGGATAGGAATGAATCATGATGGCCTTTTTGGAAGAATGATTTTACTATTGACTTGAATGTGTGGTATATGTTTATTGTTCTATCAGGACTATTGAATATTATGCTGAAATCAGCTTTTCTTGATCCACACCACCACAACCTTTGTTCTTACTTGCATTGTCTTTTGTCTGAACCATTGCAATTAATTCTTATCCAATCTTGTTCTTATTCTCCTGTTGCCAAAGTGATCATTTTTTGTTTCAAGTATATGTAAATATTTTTTTTTCACAGAACATACATTATTGTAGATGTTTTGGAAAAATCCTTAATAGTACAGATAGTTACTGTTAGCACTATATTATATATACTTGCAGCCATTTTCTTTGAATAAGCATACTTGATGAAAAGAATTATATGATGCACACTCTTATATGCCCTACTTTTGAAAATTAGCCTGTGAACAATTTTTCTGTCAATAAGTCTTCTTGTTATCATTTATAATAAAAATATAGTATCTTATCAGATGAAAATACCATTTGTTTAATTCCCTACTATTGGAACCTTTAGGTTCCTTTCTATATATCCTAATTTTATAAAATACACTGTACTAAACACCTTTGTAAATGTACCTTTGAGCATATAAGGTGTGAACAAAAAATATGGTGAAGTTTTTTTTTTAAGCGAAGGTGAAGGTTTAAAGAAAAAAATTTATTATATTAAAAGACACATTACCTTTAATTCCCCTCAAATACTTCTGGCTTCCAGCACACTTATTCCATCATTCTGGCCATTTTTTGAAGCAGTTCTAGAAGTTGTCTTTCATGAATAATAATTTTTTTAATTTGAACATTCACCATATATTTTTTATCCCACCTCATATTCATAATTTTATCTCTAGGATTGGAATAGCCAGGCCAATGACACTGCATACTTTTAAGACTTTGGACCGGTTACCAAATATTCCCCCAGAAAGATTTTATCCAATTACTCTACTTCCATGAGGAAGGTGATCATTTTAATGTACAAATAAGATTGCTACTGAAATATCTGGAAGAAAGTTATAGGTTCAAGTACAGAAAAGTAGAGAAGCCTCAGAAACAAGGCAGTCATAGTTATTTAGGCCAAAGTATCTCCAAGTATAGTTCTAGTTTATCTTCTGATAAGCTGTGAAAAGATCAAAAACTGTTAAGTTTTTTCTTTAATTCTTAAAGCAAATGCCATGGCAGGCCAAGGACTTTTATATATGACTACACATTTAATAGCTTCTTTTGTTAATTATTAAGGGTAATTAAAATTTTATGTTCACAAAAAAGCACAGTACTACCAATTATTAAAAATTCTGGCTTCCTCAGAAAGTTCATCAATGGAGGCCAGGCGCAGTGGTGCCCGTAATACCAGTGACTAGGGAGGCGGAGGCAGGAGGATTCCAAGTGAGACCAGAGGCAGTCTGCATAATTTAGTGACACCCTATCTCAAAAAGTAAAAATATGGGCTGAGGGAGCAGTTCAGTGGTCCAGCACTTGCAAAGCATGCAAATGCAAGGCCCTGGCTTCAACCCCCAGTACCGCAAAATAAAAAAGGAAGTTCAGCAATGATTAAAATTTCCTGCTTTACATATAAGAACACAGGTTGCTGGAGTTCCTACAGTTTTTAAGAAGGACTTCTTAGTACCTTGTAGTATTTTGAGTTTTAACTACAGCAGTCTTACATGTATCATTTCACGTGTCAAATAATTTTATTTTTTATCATTTTGTTCAAGCATAAATGCTACAATGTGGCTGCTTGGGGTTATTATTTTATTCCCTTTTCATTTTTTGTTATCATTTAACTCTTTTCCCACCTAAAGTGGAATGGATGGGGCAAGTGTATCTTGGGGTCTTTTGGCCTAAGAATTAATGGTAGGGATGCCTCAAAATCTCCCTCCCTTGAGTATAGGTTGGTTTACTAGGTTTGTGACATTGGTTCACTAGTAAAGAGGTCTGGTAAATTACTGCCTGTAAGATGATCAGACGCTTGGAGGAAGGAATAGCTGAAAGCAATCTTGAGGAACAATGACAAGGAGGATCAAAGACTCACCCCTTGTCTTCCCAACTGTTTTCAAAACACTGGTGACAGAAGTGACCGAAGAATATTATGTAGGACTCTATTGAACATTAGCTGGGCTGAGGTCTGGATTAACTGAGTTTAACTAAACATAAACAAGACTTAGTAGAGCGCTGCACTGCACTCTATGAGGTCCCGAGTTCAATTCCCAGCACCACAAAAATGGGAGAAGGGCCTGGCAATCCACTCCCAAGGCAATCCCGAAACAGCCTGCCATTGAAAACCCTGAGGGTCGCTATGATACCGACTCGACGGCACTTAACAACAACAACAAAGATGACTATGTTAGGAACTGCATTAATTTTCTTCTGCCCTGAACTTGAGCTGCCTGGCCACTGGCCTGCAGGTTCATAATATGAATTTGAATATGAAACATTAGCAAGAAAGAGGAGCAAGATCTTCCTACATGAGAGACTATCCAAGGGCACAGAGACATCTATGCAATTGATTCTAGTGATTAGTTCAAAGTTTCTTTTTTTCCCATTCAGCCCTAGGAAGTAATGCTTTTAAAAGGTATAGAATTTACCTTGACAAACAGCTTAGGAGAACATGTGGGAGTCTGATTTTTTTGCCAGCCCAGCTTGCATTTCAACAGGGATTCTGCAATGTTACAAGCCTGAGAAAGAACAAGTTTATTGGAGTTAGTACATTTCCATTCTCATGTGTAGAAAAAGAAGAGGAAACTGGCTAATCAGTCCGACTTGATTCTGCTCACATTTCTACTGCCAAGAGTAGCATGGTTACTCAACAAGACACTAGGAAAACCCACGTGCTCACAGACATGTTAGGCAGTTAGGCATTTGCTAGGTTTAACAAGCTTGACATTTTCACTCATCTAGGTTAAAGTATTCAGGACCACCAGAATTGAGTGTACCTCAACAGCAGAATTTTATGTGCAATCCTAAGTCAGCTATAAACCACATATAGTTACGCTCCATCCAGGAATAAGTTCTGGTGACTTTTCCCCATCAGAGGTAAGGTCTGCATCTTACATCTACACCTACAAGGATTCCTGGCAGACCCTAGTAAAAACAGGAAAGAACATGCGGTGAGGGAAGAAGAACAAAAAGGAAGGACAAAGAGTGCAAAGGGAGAAAGGCTAAAATTAATCAAACATTTTAAAAGATAAATGTAAATAATTTCATTTACCACAGTACTGAATCATCGATTGGTTACATTTACTGAACACATCTACTCCATGCTAGACTTTTGTTCTAAGTGCTCTACGTGCATTATTTAGTTCATCACACCTTCTGTGCTCTGAGCTTGGTTATATGTGGTAGAGAATAAATGTGGTAGAGAATATGTGGTAGAGAACAAAACAGATGAACATATCTTCCCTCTTGGAGCCTGCATTTCAGTACAGAAGATCTTATTTAGTTATCCCAATAAGAAATAAAGACAGGAAGACAATGGGGCTGAGGGCTAGCTTAGTGGCAGAGCATAAGCCTAGCATGCATAAGGCCTTTGGTTTGATCCCCAGCACTGAAAGAGAGACAGAAAAGGGAGAAGGAACGGAGGGAAGGAGAGAAAGGAAGACACACACATGGCAAAGACAGAAAAGATGTATAGATAGAAAAAGAAAATTTAGGGAGGAGGATAGTGAATAACGGTTACACTGTAAAGCATCATCTTTAGGTCCTTGAGGTGCTGTATTAGAAGGATAAGTTTCTGTCCTTGCCTCAAACTCCCAACATAAAGGTTTGAAGAATCCCCTGTAACTGATTTACTGAAAAGTCTGAATCATAAATGTTTGAGGAAATATGCTTCCACAGTATTCCAAATGCAGATGGAAATTTAAATGCTAAGAAAATCTTTCTGAGTAGACAAGGTCTTAACTGCCTTATATTTCCAATAGACAACCATCCTTCAATATGAAGGTCAGCAGAGCTACAAGGGTTGAACCTATTCCCTCCCCTTGAGGGAAACAGGAAAGAATAGTAGTTAAGTGGTCAGAAATGGTTCAGATTACCTTGGTTTGAGTTTTAATCTTGGTTCTAAGTCTCATTAGCTCTGTGACTTTGGGTTACATAGCCTCAATTTCATGACCTATATAACAATATTGATAACAATATCTACCGATAGGATGATATGTACATAAGCACTGCCTGGACTGAATACAGTAGGCCCTCTATATCCATAGGTTCTGCATCCATGGATTCAACCAATCACAAACAGAAAATATTTGAAAAAAATTGCATCTGTACTAATCCTATACAAACTTTTTGTTCTTTACATTATTTCCTAAACAATACAGCATAATAACTACTTACATGGCATTTACATTGTATTAGGTATTGTATCAGTTGGTAGAATGCTGCTCCACGTCCTCTGAGGACCCAAGTTCCATCCCCAGCACCACAAAAATGGAAGAAAGATGTGGTAATCCACTCCCGATGCAATCCCCAAACAATCAGCCATTGAAAACCCTATGAGGGTCGCTATCAGTTGGACCCGACTCAATGGCACCTAACAATAAAGAAGCAATTTAACGCACGCAAAACGATGTGCATAGGTCATACTATGCCTTCTTATACAAGGGACTTGAATATTTTTGAATTTTGGTATCTGTGGGGGATCCTGGAATGAATCTGCTGCAATACCTAAGGATAGCAGTCTGCCTGTTATTGTACTAAGTGTCCTGAATAGTTTACCCTGAACCAAGGAGGAAATATTTTAGTTCTAAGACCATGGTCTCAAGGGCTATTGCCACTCAGTGATAGTCTATAGGACTTTGACATCATCAGTGTCCCTGCTGACCCTATTTCTGGGTTCAGCCTTGCCTCTGGCCCCATGGTACTGCTGCAGTGACCACTACTGAGGGATCCTGCTTCTGTTGATACTATCTTTTCTCATTTCCTATTCCCTTTTGCAGTTGCCACTTAATGCCAAAGACCTGGTGGCTGCCCATGTTTACCTACAACATTCTCCCTTGACAATGCCCTTTTAATTATTCTGACTGCACAAAGGGAGAATGGAATGAAAGTTTCTCAGGTTCAGGACTTTGCTGAATTTATTTCAGGTATTAATTCCTTTTTTATTTTTTCCTGTTCTTTGAAAGAGTTACAATGTTTCATCATGAATAACCACTAGGTGGCAGGAGTGTTTCATTACCCAGTTCATTACCCTCCTATTTACCAGTGTGATCTCTACTATAGCAAAGACAGGGTTCCTTTTAAAATAAATAAGTTGCTTTTAAATCACCTTAATTATCAGTATGAAATTCAAGGAGAATCAATAAATTTAACATACATTCTCCTGAAAATCCACTGTGATGTCACTAATTCCATCTAGAGCTCTCCCAGGGGATTATATTACTAAAGCAGTTTTATAGCCTTTGGCTTGAAAGATCATGGGAAAAGTAAATAAACCAGCACTTGTTTAGTACAAGGCCAAAGCTGATTGTGTTCTCCTCTAGTTGTTAACATCCAACAGGACAAAGGTCCTTTGGGTTAAGAGTTCATGGACTTTAGACTATCATTTCATTAATAGGATTGTGGACACATCTCTCCTTTCCCAATGAGGTCCCAAAAGATTTCCTTGAAGCAGATGGAATTTCAGCAGCTTATTGAGAGAGAAGCAGGTATAGGCACATCCCTTCTTTCAATTTTATCCCCACAAGAATCCAACCTGCCAAGTGGGATCCTTTTTTAACAAAGGAGGTACAAAGAAGGGAGAGGAGGTAAAAAGAAGGGAGGAGACGCAGAGGAAAGGCCAGGAGTGCTAAGAAAACACTGAGTTTACAGTGTGGAGGATTAAGAAATGCTGTCTAGATAGGACTGAACAAGATGTTTAACATATCGTTTAAACTCACAAAGGTAAATTTAACATAAAGGAACAAACGCAATATACTGTGTTGTAACTATCCTGTCAGGAGAAGGAAGAGGAAAATAGGATGATGGTAAAGTTAACAGGCTAAGCCTCAAATAGCACAATAAAGTCCACAGAAAATATGTAAAATTGAAAAAGCAAAAAATACTAGAAGCACGTTATTTGGAGACATGGAGGTAATCACCAAATGAAAAAAAGCACAAAGGGCTAATAGTACTTGTCTCTGTAGAAGAGAAGAAAGGGCAGGTAATCAGGATCTTTCTGATGTAAACTAAAATACTATTACTCTTTACAACAAACAAGAACTATCAAGAGCAAATTTGTTCATTTTTACTTCGTTTGTGGCATTTTGGCCCAAGTTCTTTAGTGTGCAGAATGTGGTTAGTGCAGAGCAGCAGATTTGTTGTGGGACCTTTTAACTTCCCATTCTTTATCTTCTTTTCAAACTCACCTCCAATCCATCAGCAATGACATCTAATCCCTCAAAATATACCTGAATTTGACAATTCTCACCACACCCTACTCTGATACCCTAGTTTAAGCCTCATCATCTCTCATTTACCCCATTTAATTTTCTATCTTTGCCTCCCTCATTCACTCCTCCCCAGCCTCACTGGCCCTTAGCTATTCTTAGACCTTTTGAGCATGTTGCTGCCCTGGCCTGGAACACTTCATCCAGGTATCAAAATGACTTGCTCACTTGCTTCTTTCAGGCTCTGCTTTGTCACCTTATCAAAAAGGTCTCTCTTGACCTCCTGACATAAAATTGGCATTCCCGTCTGTCTCCCCAGCACTGTACACATCTCCACCCTGACCTTACTTAGGTTTTCTCTTTTCGTTACAGGAATGCTATGTATATATTTACTGCACTGTCTTTTCCATTAGAAAATAAGTTCTAGAATAGGAAGTCAGATACTTAGGGACTTCTTTTTTCACAGATATATAAAAAGAATGTCTGACATATAATACATGTTCAAAAAATTCTGTTTCATGAATATCAGACATGATACTACTGGTGGATAATATGCCTTAGAACAATATTTCATCCAAGTGCAAGAACCATTCATGGGACATGATTTTAGACAGTGTAAAAATATGCATTACACAAAACTAAGTTAGGTTGGAGGGAGTATTTTCTTTTCAGTGTTTTAATCCTTCTCATTACATCAAGAAGGTAATTGTTCATTCATTGCTAGTTTGTCTCAATAATTTACCTTTAAAGTATGGAGAGTGGATCCAGGTACCGTGGCACATGCCTACAATCCTAGCCACTCAGGAGGCTGAGGTAGAAGGATTGCAAGTTCGAGGACAGAGGCAGTCTGCACAACTTGGCAAGACACTGTCTAATAATAAAAAGAGGGACACCTAGGGGTACAGCTCAGTGGCAGAGTACTTGCCTAGCATGGGCAAGACCTTAGGTTCAATCTCCAAGTACTCAAAAGAGAGAGAGGGAGAGAGAGGGAAACAGAGGGAAAGAGAGATAAAGAGAGAGAGGGGAGAATGGGTTTTATATTTAGATCCTTTTGCAGGGAATAATATCTGGCCAGAATTTAATAACGTTGTTTTCATCCTATTTATTTTTAAGGACACCATCTACTTTAATTTTACCTTTAGCATTTAAAACTCCCCATAATTCTAGGAGGGAATTATGTATGATTTTGCAGATAGGGAAATTGCAGATGAATTTCCCATAACATCAAAGTTTCCTCTTTTTTTATTAAGATAAAACTCACATAACACAAAATGTGCCTTTTTAATATTTTTTAAGTGCTGGGGACGAAACCCAGGGCCTTGTCCATGCTAGGCAAGCACTCTAACACTGAGATACATCCCCAGTGCCCACTTTAAATATTTTAAAGTGTAAAATAAGTGTTTCTTAGTATATTCACAGTGATATGTTATGATCATTACTACCTAATTCCAGAACATTCTCATCACCTTCCCCCTAAAAATCATTTTCTTTGGCTATTACCCCCTCAAGCCCTCTCAGCCCTAAGCAATGACTAATGTGCTTTCTATTTTTGCCTACTGTGGAGATTTCAAATAAATGGACTCATATTTTGTATTTTGTATCTTGCTTCTTTCAATTAATGTAATGTTTCCAAGGTTCACCCATGTTGTACAATATATCTGCACTTCAATACTTTTTAATGACTAAATACTATTCCCTTATGTGGATCGATGTACACACCACATCTGTCTGTTCACTTACCAGCTCATGGACATTTGGGTTGTTTCCACTTTTTTGGCTATATGAATAATGCTGCTGGACATATTTATGTTTTTGCTTGAACATATTTCCATTTCTCTTGGGTATATACCTATTAATTGCTTTTGCAAGGAATAATATCCTATTAATACCTATTAATTGCTGGATAATATGGTGATTATACGCTAAACTTTTTGAGGAAAGGCTAAACTAATTTCCAATTGGCTGTAACATCTTGCATTCCCACCAGCAATGAGTGTTCTATTGTTCCGTATCCTCACTAGTACTTGGAAATGTCCAATTTTTGCTTTTTAAGTTTAACCATTCAAATAGGTACCACAGTGTGTTAACCTGCATTTCCCTAGTGACTAGTGATGTTGAACATCTTTGGCCATTTGTGTATCTTTGGAGAAATAGCTAATTCAAGTCCTTTGGCCGTCTTTCAATTGGGCTTTTATTGTTGCATTATAAAAGTTTCCTTCTAAAGTTAACTTTAAATATCTATTTAGCGAGGAGCGGTGGCTCATGCCAACGGCTCATGTCTGCAATCACCGAGACTCGGTAAGCAGAAGAAAAAGGGCCACAAGCTGGAGGCCAGAGGCAGCCTCCGTTTTAGAGACCCTGACCCAAGTTTAAAAAAAAAAAAAAAAAAAAAAAAAAAGGTGCTGGGAGGGGGCCTGGGTGTGCGGCTCAGTGGTAGAACACCTGGAAAGTACGCGCAAAGGCTTGGATTTAACCCCTAATAACCGGGGGAAAAAAAAAAAAAAGGCAAGAACTGTGATGTCAGTCACACCATCTAAATTAAAGTCCCAGCTGACTCTAACCTGCTACGCCAGGCACGGGAGGGAGGGGTTGTATTTAACCTCTCTAAGACTCAGTTCCTCGGGTTTTAGACCGGACACCGGCTCCTATCGCTTCACAACTGCTGAGGTAAATGAAATGGTGCATGTAAAACGCGTGACGCGGCTCGGCACGCCGCACAATTACCTACTGCTACGACAGGCCCCGAGACGCAGGACTGCTGCGACTCAGCCAGAGATACCTGGTCCCCAGCCACACAGAACTTCGCGCGCACGCTCACTTCCGGTTTCCTCCCGGCACCCGCTCCAGCCACGGAGCCACCGCGACCCCGCGGCCTGACTTCCGCTTCCGGGGGCGGTGAGGCGGCTTCCGGCGGCGTGACCTGAGCGAGTAGGGCTGGCGCGGTGCGGAAGCCGGAAGGGTCGGCGCAGGCGGCCGGTAACCGGGCAGCGGGTGGGAGTGGCCGCGTGTGCAGCCACGGGTGGGAGAGAGAGAAAGCGCTGCCTCCGTCTGGCGCCGGGGTCGGGACTGGGACGTTCTTCAGTCCGGTGCCACGAAAGTGTGCATCTCTCAGTCGCTCCCGATCCTTTGTCGGATCCTGGTGGTTGCTGCGGCCTGGGGCCCCGCGGGTGGGAGCAGGAAGACGGAGGTTCTCTTCCGTTCTGCACCTTTGCCCAGACACATCTTTAGAAGGTGCATATTGAATACACAGTATTAGCTCCTTCAGGGCAAGACCTGACTTACTAAACACAGACGCCTGTCTTTGTCACAGCCTAGGGACTTTGTAGGTACTTGCGTTACAAACCCTTTGAAACTCTCAGAGCTATTGATCCCCCATCTCTTTAACACCTCCCCTGCCCCCTCAGCAAACACACATGCTAAGATAAAGGAATTTTGTTTTGCTTTTTCAGAGATGTCTCTTGATCCCCATGACTGGATCCTAGAATGAGGCAGCTAACAGGCTTTCAGGGCTGGAGTTTATGTCATTTGGTAAAGTGCTGCTCTGCACTCTCTTGAGGACCCAACACAGCAAAAAAGGGAGAAGGACGTGGCAATCCACTCCCAAACAATCATCCTTTGAAAACCCCATGAGGATTGCTATGAGTCGGACTCCATGGCAGTTAACAACAAGTATTTCAAGTATTTATCCTTATTAGATAGTAGGTGTTTTGTTTGCACTTCTTAAATTCATGAATCACCGGCGCACTTCCACAAGCAGGTAGTAGATAGGTATCTTTTTAAATTTTAATCATTAGCCCACTACTGTGCTACTCTCACTTAAATCTCCCAACAACTTCAGGAGAGATTACTTAATTACTATTTTAAGGCTTGGGAGAATTAACTTTCTTTAGGTCATTCAACCTACTAATGGTGGAGACAAAAATTCAAACCCATATCTATCTGAAACTTGAAAGCCCCAAGCTAGCTGACAGGACAAGATGCAAAACAGCCTGGCGCGGTAGCGCACACCTATAATCTCGGGCGCTCGGGAGGTGGAGGTGGGAGGATCGCAAGTTCGAGACCAGAGGCAGTCTGTGCAATTTAGAGAGACCCGATCTCCTAAAAAGTAAAATAATGGACTGGGGGTGCAGCTCAGTTGTCCAGCACTTGCAAAGCATGCAAGCGCGAGGCCCTGGGTTTAACCCCCAGTATTGGAAAAAAAAAAAAAAAAAGATGCAGAAACACATTTCAATGTGTTTTAGCCCCCTCTGTTTTTATTGTTAACTGCTGTAGTTACGACATGGCTTTTATCAATATGAATGTTCCCAAAACAACACTGCATGCTGTGGAAATAACTTATTTGCCTGTGTCCTTTTCTTCCCTGGTACCTGTATTGCTTATTTAATAACATCATGTTTTACAATCTGCTCCCTGTGCCCTTATTTATTGGACCATTTTAACTTTGATGAATACTTAAGTAGGTGCACTGAATGAATATGGCTATATTGGTTGTGTTGCCTTGTTCCTACTCTCTAGAGAAGATGTTTTAATTGTAATTGAAATACGAGATGTTAATGTTTGGACTTCATTTCTTTTTCATTTGTATGTTGCCTACTAAGAGGACTGCTTTAGGGATCTTGGAAACATTGCCAACATGTCTGATGTTCACGAAGCTACTAACCAATTCCCAGATGTGAACTTTTATGAAAGACAGAGATCTGTACCAGTGACAGAAAGTGACATTGGAAGTGAGTCTGAGCATCTCCATGTCACTATTGGAGCCACTGTACCGACTGGCTTTGAGCAAACAGCTGCAGATGAAGTGAAAGAGAAATTGGGGTCATCATGCAAAATCAGCAAAGACCGGGGCAAGATATATTTTGACATTGCAGTGGAAAGTCTGGCTCAGGTTTGAATGAAGCAATACTTAAAATAGTGTTCTAAATTGGTCATTTATGCTTACTTTCTAGTTTACAGATCCCTCTGGAATTGCTTTTCTTTGTTTTTCCCCAAATCAGGTGATTTCACAGCATTACTATATTTTCTATGGGGTGGTGTTTTGTAAGTTAACAATATTTTTAGTTTGCTATACTTATTTATAATATAAATGTATTTATAAAATACATTTTAGAAATAGACTTTCTAAATACATTTATGCTTTACTTTGCTATATTTCATTTGTTTATTTTTTGAGACAGGGTCTTGCTATGTAGCCAGGGCTGCAGACTTGCAGTGATCCTCTGACTGCAGCCTCCCAAGTGCTGGGATTGCAAACGCGCACCACTACACCCGGCATGAAGAAATTCTGAGTTATCTGCTATACTTCTATTTGCTTCACCATCTAACTGAAGTTTAGACTTCAGTGATGAAACACAAAAACAGGTTTTCTTTTAATCTGTGTATTACTGCCCGTGAGAAGTGAAGATCAGTAAACTGCTTTTTCAATATAACAAAAGCTAAGCTATATCACATCACACAAGCAACATGAGAGCATGGATTGTTGATCCCCCCCTTTTTTTTCAGTATTTTCTAAGCTTTTAAAGTCTAGCATATAGTAGGCACCCAGGAAATATTGGTCAGATGAATTTGTAAGCATGTATTTTGCATCTAATGTTCTAATTAATACCCTTAGTAAATTTATGACGATAGGCACTATTATTGTTTTCATTAATTGTTAGGCTTAGGAAAAACAATTACTCAGCTAGTCATCACAGAGCTGGAGCTAAAACCCCATGTTCTTAGCCATTACAGTATACAGTATGCCATAGAGAGCCATGAGAGAAATGTGATAAAGCCCTATTTAACTGTTTTTATTTTTCCCTTGTCCAAAGCAGTATTACTCACATAACACTTCCAGCTTCTCTCCTTCAATCTGTCTTTCCCTATCTCCAGGGAAAAGAAGAAGCTGATGGGAACTGGGGAGATGGGAAATTTTTGAAAGACAAAATATAAATATTTAGAACTATTGTACCTAGCCAGATATGGTAGCACATGCCTGTACTTCTAACACTTGAGAGGCTGAGATAGGAGGATCATGAGTTCAAGGCCAGCCTAGGCTACATAGTGAGTTCTAGGCCAGCTGGGGCTACACTGCGAGACTCTGACTCAAAGCAACAACAAAAACAATTGTTTGTTTTTAATTATTTAATTGTGGACAGCTTGTGTTATTCAAAAACTTTTTCAGAAATTTACTTCTAACATTTTCTTTTCTCCCTAGGTTCACTGTCTGAGATCAGTTGATAACTTATTTGTGGTGGTTCAAGAGTTTAAAGATTACCAGTTCAAAAATACAAAGGTGAGCTATCCCAAACATGATTGCTGATTTTCAGTCATCTTCACAAAAACGATTATTTCTACTTTTCACACTCTGCCTGTCACTTCATTATTATTTTCAGTCATCTTCACCAAAAAAATTATTTCTACTTTTCAGTCTGCCTGTCACTTCATTATTACTATTACTTTTTTTTTCTTCCTTACCAAGGATCAAAACATGTACTAAGCACATGCTCTATCACTTACCTAGACCTCAGCCCCTACTTTTATAATAAATACTGGCAGGCTTTTACAGTAAAATCCAGAGATTTCCTGACATTGCATCCCAAAAGTTGCTTTTTAAAATCAGCTTTGAAAAATATTGAAATTTATAAGGAAAAAAAATTGTTTGACTTGCTTATAAGAGATGTAAGTCTTAGATTAGCTTTGCTGATAGATATATTGTTGTTATTTGTAGGTGCCATCAAATTGGGTCTGACTCATAGTGACCCTGTATACAACAGAATGAAATACTCCCTGACACTGTGCCATGCCTGGCACTATGTTGGTGCTTCTGTGCTATTCTTAGGGTTTTCAATGGCTGATTGTTTCGTGAGTGGGTTGCCATATCCTTCTTTCATTTTTGTGGTGCTGGGGATCGAACCCAGGGCCTCAGAGAGTGCAAAGCAGCACTCTACCAACTGAACTAAATTCCAGTCCCAATAGATAGTCATAATTCCAAAATAGAATTGCATCTAGAGCATGAACCAAAGAGCAAGTGATTAGGGAAGCTGAGACAGGATGATTGCACGTTTGAGGCCAGAGGCAGCTTGTTCAACTTAAGGAGACCTTGTCTCAAAAAAAAAGTGGGGGCAAGGGGTTCCGGCTTAGTGGTAGAATGCTTGCCTCACCTGCGCAAGGCCCTGAGTCCAGCCTCTGAGGACTGAAAAAAGAGAAATAGTTTATGTCATCTACAAATAATACTTTTTCTCCATTCTGTTTTTGCACTGCTGTCTTCTCTAACTCCAATTTCTGAAGTAAATTTGAAGTAATAGTTAACTACTCTTTCAGTTATTAGGACAACAACTTTGTCTCCAACATGTAAATATTCAGGCGTTGCTTAAACTGAAGGTTAAAAATAGATTGCAGTAAAGCTTTAGGATTTTTCCTTGTTCCTTTTGGCCAGGTTTCCAGAATCGAATGCTAAAAATTTTTTTTTTAATCAACGTTATTGGCTCTCTTAGATATAATATTTCTTAAAACAACTGTGGTATGCTAATTCTCTAGTGCTTATGTATTCCCAAAATGTTGATACCTAAAACATTATTCAAAAAATAATCAAACTGATATGAGGCCTTGGATTGTAGATCAGGTGTAGAGTGCTTGCCTGTCATACATGAGGCCCTGGGTTAGATCACCAACACTACAAAAAAAAAAAAAAAAAACCAAAACAATGATAACAAAAAAATCTGATATGGATCCGTAGCCTAGAAAAATAAAAAATAGATGTGAAAGAATTCACACTGACAATAAATAGAAATTTTATTAGCTATAAATGTTAAGTTGAACACTAGTATTGTGACCCTTCAGACATTTTTACTTTATTTTATTTTAGGGTGCCATGATGGGGATTGAATCCAGGACTCCATGCACACTAGGGAAATACTCTACCACTAAGTTATATCCCCTGCCCTAACCCTTTAGACTGCTGATAGTTGTTGCCAACTGAGTCATACCTATGAAAGTAATAGATAACAGGCAATCTATTGAAAAGTTTGGGTGCTAAGTGTGTTGGAGTTTTTGCAGTACTGGGGGTTGAACCCAGGGCCTCACGCCTGCATGCTTTACAAGTGCTGGACCACTGAGCTGTGCCTCCAGCCCCCCCCCCTTTTTTTTTTAATTTTTTGAGACAGGGTCTCGCTAAGTTATGCAGACTGCCTCTGGTCTCAAACTTGCAATCCTCCCACCTCTGCCTCCCGAGCCGCTGGGATTACAGGTGTGCACCACCGCACCTGGCAGTGTATTGGAGTTTTGATACTTAATTCTGTACATGAATAAATGTTATCAGGTGTTTTAAAAAAACTGTTGTAGGGCTGGGCTTGGTGGCACATGCTTATAATCCCAGCGACTGGGAGTTTGTACCAGGAGGATGAAAAGTTCAAAGTCAGAGGCAGCCTGCATAACTTAGTGAGACCCTGACTCAAAATAAAAAATAAGAAAGGGGCCAGGGATGCAGCCCAGTGATAGAAGACTTGCAAATTATGTGTGAGGCCCTGGGTTCAACTATTCCCCTAAAAAAAAAAAAAAAGTTACATCTGTACTTCGTGCCTCTAACTTAACTAGGGCATTATTTATAGTTCCTTAAATTTTTGTATTTTTGCCATCCTAAAATATTATTCTAGGCAATTATAATCTCTAAAGCTGATTTTGATTATTATGAAATGATTCTACATGAGCTAGCTCTTCAGAGTTGCTTTATAAGTAACTGCAGGAAAGGTTCCTGGTGGATATTTCAAAGGAGAGCCGTAAGGCTTAGGACAAATTTTCAGATTGTTCCAAAGAAAACTTCTGTATCTCATCATAAAAAATTGTTAAGGCCTTTAGTTTGTGAACTTTATTTGCAGCATACTCTGGTAAAACCTCTTTTTTAAATTAATTAATTTTTTTGTGTGTATGTATGTGGTACTGGGGATTGAACCCAGGGCTTTGGACATGCTAGGCAAGTGCTCTGACACTGAGCCATACACTTCACCCACTTTTCAGTTTTTATCTTGAGACAGTATCTGGCTAAGTTATGCAGGCTGCCTCTGGCCTCCAACTTGTGATCTTCCTGCCTCTGCCTCCAGAATTACTGGGGCTATAGGCGAATGCCACTGCACCCAGCTAACACCTCATTTTTAAACATATGCTTCTAGCTTTCATTATGTTGGCCACTGTATATATATTTTTATGGCATTATATGTAGATTTATTTCCCTTGTCTTAATAAGAAGCCTGTTTAAGTATTCTGATGAGTTCTCTTATTTTTAAGTAGTCACATATCATAAATTTATTAGCACCCCCCCCCCTTTTTTTTTGCAGTACTTGGAGTTGCGCTCAGGGCCTCGTGCTTGCATGCTTTGCAAGTGCTGTACCACTGAGCAGCATCCCCAGCCTATTTTTTACTTTTTTGCTTTTTGAGACAGGGTTTTGCTCAATTACACAGACTGCTTCTGGTCTCAAACTTGCAATCCTCCTGCCTCTGCCTCCCGAGTCGCTGGGGTTACAGGGATCACCGCTGTGCCTGGCTTGCTCCTCCCTTTTTTTGATGACTGAAATCTATGACGTATATACATTTTTAAAAACTTCGTTTTTGTTTTGTTTTGTAGTCTTAAGAGTTGCACCCAGGGCATTGCACATACTTTGCAAGTTCTCTACCAGTAGACTGCACACCCAGCCCACCAGCCCTTTTTTTTTTTTTTTTTTTTTTTTTTTTTGTGGTACTGGGGTTTGAACCCAGGACCTCACTCCTGCATGCTCTGCAAGTGCTGGACCACTGAGCTGCACCCTCAGCCCCCCTTGTTTTTTTTTTACTTTTTGAGACCAAGGTCTCACTAAGTTACGGAGACTGCCTCTGGCCTCGAACCTGAGATCCTCCTGCTTCCGCCTCCCAAGCTGCTGGGATTACAGGCATGAGCTACCACACGCAGCTTAAAAACTTCTTAATATATACTTAGAACAAACTTGTAAAGACTGAAAGGACATACAGAACAAAGTAAGTCTTTATTCCTGTATCCCTAATCCATACAGTTCCAAAAGGCAACAACTATTACTAACTTCTTGGGTATTCATCTAGAGATGGTTTATGAATATATGCATTTCTTTTACTTATTTATACAAATGGAAACAACATACGTACTGTTCCCCTGCTGTGCTTTTTTCCCATGTATCTGGGAGAGCGTGCCAGTAACATTGCTGGGTTTAGCTGCTTGTATTCCTTGGTGTACCTATTTCATAATTTAACCAGACCCATTTTAGGACATTAGGTTTTTTCATGTTCTTTTGCTGTTACAGTGGTGATATGACCATCCTACATACATCCTTCTACATAGTCAATCTGAGGTCATTTTTCTGTTTAATCCATTGATATTTATTGATGTGACAAATGTTTGGTCATAGCTTTATCACATATATGTTATGCATTCTGCTTCTTTTCTCTCTTTAATCTCTTTACATAATGGGGGAGGGTTGTTTTTTGGTTTCTTGGGTTTTTTGTTTTTTCCGTGTGCATGCGTTTTCTAATAGTTAGGAAGGTTTGCATTTGTATCCTAGTTGTTACATTTATAACTACAAATTGGTATTTACCCAATCTACTATTTTCACCTATTTTTTGAATCCCTAATAAGAACAAAGATGAAATCAGCACATTTTCCACTTTTCTCTTCCGCCTTCCTATATTATTATTTCTCTTAGTGTTGACCCTTTGGTCTTTAAATATACTTTATTTACCAGCTTAAACTTGTATATTTTGACCCCTGGATATAAACATACCAGCATACTTAAATTATTTCTCATCTTCTTTTACCTTTCCTTCCAATTACATGCTAGTTTGAAATGTTTACCTTTGCTTTATGCTCATAATCCTTACATTTGTCTTTATTTTGGTCATATAGTTAAATAGACTATAGGTGCAGTTCTTATTCTGTTATAGTTTTTGTCTGTTGAATGGCATGAGTTCAGAAATGTTTGTCTTTCATCTTTATATTTGGTTAATAGTTTGGGTATAAAGTTTGGAATTAGACATTCCTTCCTAATATTACTTTCCTAGTCTTTCCATGTTGTTGTTGTTGTTGTTGTTAGGTGCCGTCGAGTCAGTATCTGACTCATAGCGACCCTCATAGGGTTTTCAATGGCTGAGTGCTTCGGGATTGCCTTGGGAGTGGATTGCCAGGCCCTTCTCCCATTTTTTGCAGTGCTGGGAATTGAACTCGGGGCCTCAGAGACTGCAGTGCAGCGCTTTACCAACTGAGCTAAATCCCAGCCCCAGTCTTTCCATAAGAATATCATATTCAGTATTCCTTCTCTTCTATGGGAGAAGGATGTGGCAATCCACTCCCCCAGTAATCCTGAAACAAATCAGCCATTGAAAACCCTATGAGGGTCTCTATGAGTCGAACACCACTCAGTGGAACCTAACAACAATTCCTTCTCTTCTAGCATTAAATGTTGTTACAGAAAATTCTGAGACCATCCTGATATTTTTTCCCCTTATTTATTGCTTTTGTGATATTTTTACCTGATGAGCAGATGATTTTTTTTTCTTTTATTTCTTTGAAGTCTAATAAGTTTCCTAAAATATGTCTCACTGTTGTTAATAATTGTCAGGACATGTCAATCCATTTGTATTTCTGGAAAATTTCTTAAATTATTTGAAAAAATTTGTCTTATTATTTTAAATCCCTTTTTAAGGAAAACCAGTTTATATATATGTGGGATCTTCCATATTTATCATTTTCTTTCCAATTTTTTTAAACTCTTTTGCTCATTGCCATTTCATTTGCTTTACTTCATATCCTTTACTGTGTTTTCAATAGTATCTTATATATTCTAGTTTTAATGTTGTCTATGCTGGTTTTATGTTTTTATTCCATATTTTCTTTGAACTCTGTTAAGTCCCATTCCATCTCCTGGCGGCTCACCTCATTTTCTTTCTGATTTTATATCTCTGCTTTGAAGTCTGTGTGTGTGTGTGTGTGTGTGTGTGTGTGTGTGTGTGAGAGAGAGAGAGAGAGAGAGAGAGAGAGGGAAATAGAGGGAGAGAAAGAGAGACTTGTTTTGTTTTTTGCCTGAGAGTTTGAACCCAGGACCTTGCACCTGCTAGGCAAGTGCTCCACAATGATCTTTACTCCTAGCCCTTTTTTATTTTTTAGCAAGACAGTCTTGCTAAATTGTCCAGGCTGCCTCTGGCCTTGAACTTGTGATCCTCCTTCCTCAGCTTCCTGAATTGCTAAGATTATAGGCATAATTGGACCCGGCCTGCTTTGAGATATTATTTACAAAGACATTTCCTCATTGTATTATTTTTATGTCATTGTGTTTTATCACACAGTGTGCTCTGGCCCCTGCGTTTTGTCTGCTATTTGTTTCCTATTCACACTTCCTTTTTTTTCTTTTTGGCAGTATGGGGGCAGTAGAACCCAGGGCCTAGCGCATGCTGGCCAATTGTTTTACCACTGAACTGCACGCCCAGCCCCTTTTCTACTTTCTATTTTGAGATAAGGTTTTATTAAATTGCATAGGCTGCCACTGGCTTCAAACTCACTATCCTCCTGCCTCAGCCTCCCGAGTTTCTAGGATTACAGGTGTGTGCCACTGTGCTTGGCCTGTGCTGATAACTTTTGATAGATAGTTCATCCTTGAGTGAGGGAGTTCCTTTGGGGCCTGTCTTTTATAAGAGGCTCTTGTGGTGGGAGAAGCCATGAAGGTGTTCAAGGTCAGCAGGGACTCTCCTTAGTCTGACACATGATCACATGATGGTGGGTAAGTTCTTCTTTTTCTTTTTTTTTTTTTTTACATAGCTTTATTGAGGTATAATTTCCATACCATTGAATGAGTTCTTTTAACCTTTACTTCTCTCTAGCCTCAAAGGATTAGCAGCTTCAGGGTTTTTCACAAAGCAGAGCACAGTTGTTCTCTGTATCCAGCTGGAGTCAATCACCTATAGATCAAAAATGTCTGAAAAACATTTGAGTCTGTATAGTGTGCTAACCACTAGATGTTAGTGTGTGAAATGTGGCTAAAGTAACTGAGATACTGTGTGTTTAAATTTTAAATCATTTAAATTTAAGTGTCAGTAGTGCATAGTGCCTGCAGTATTAGAGAGCAGTGTTCTATATTTTCCTTTTTAACCTTTAACCATATATTATCCAGCAGCTGTGTATTGTTTTGTTTTGTTGAGTCAGGGTCTTACTGTGTAGCTCAAGCTGACCTGGAATGTAGTACATAGCCCACTGGCCTTGAACTTGTGGTCGTCCTGTCTTAGCCTCCTGAATGCTGGGATTACAGATATGCACCACCATGCCTGGCTCCAGTAGCTGTTTATTAACCACTTTTTATATGTCAATACTATTCTAGGTGTGTGGCTTATAGCAGAGGTCAAGGCAGTTAAGGTCCTTTCTATCATGCACTTACCTTCCGGGAGGAGCCTTGATGGTGAACAGTGTATAAACCCAGTAACCTTAGGTAGTGCTAAACACTGCAAATAAAATAAAACAGGAAGAGGATGACTTGGAAGGACTTCTTTAAGTAGAGCAGGCCACTCAGAGGATTTCTTTTAAATTACTCTTATTGTTTTCAGGTGCCATCAAGTTGGGCCAACTCATAGTGACCCTATATACAACAGAATGAAATATTCCCCAACACTGTGCCATGCCTAGCACTGTCAGTGCTTCTCTGCTATTCCTATGGTTTTCAGTGGCTGATTGTTTTGGGATTGCCTTGGGAGTGGATTGCCAAGTCCTTTTCTCATTTTTGCAGTGCTAAGGAATGGAACCCAAGGCCTCAGATAGTGCAAAGCAGCATTCTACCAACTGAGCTAAACCCCAGCCCAAATTACTATTAAGTAATGAGAGAGGGACCTGTAGTGCACAGACACTGTGAAGTATTATATATTCTCAAATCTCATCCACTCCCTTTAGTAGTTTCAGAAGGCTACAAAACCAGACAATGATTAGAATCACGTCTGAGTTTGTAGCCCTCTAAAACTGCTTATTGGGTATGGATTAGATTTGAGAATATACAGTGTCTTCCAAGCAGAGGTGGAAAAGGAGAGATAAAATGGTCCTGCAATGATGTAAGACAAATAGGCAGGAATCAGATAATGTCAGACTTTTTAAAGTGTTTGGATTTTTCTGTGTGCAATGGGAAGATATTGAAGGGTTTTAAGCAAGATGTGGCCTCACTGGATTTATTTTATTTTTTATTTTTTATTTTTATTTTTTGGCAGTACTTGGGTTTGAACCCTAGGCCTTACACATGCTTTACAAGTGCTTCTACCACTAAGTTGCACCTGCAGCCCGTTTTTATACTTTTTATTTTGAGATAGGATCTCTCTAAGCAGGCTGCCTCTGGCCTTGAACTTGTGATCCTCCTGCCTCACCCTCCCATCTCTGGGATTTCAGGCATGCATTCCCATGCCCAGCTGGATTTACTTTTTAAAAAGATGAATATACTGCTATAAATTGGATAGATACTTTTTAAAAAACTACTTAAGTTTTTTCCTTTTTAAAAATTTTTAAACTTTTATTCTTTTTTTTTTTTTTTTGCTTTCTAAAGTAATTAATATGTATGCACAGCGCAACATTCAGACTATTCAAAAGGAAGTCAGTTAGTGAGACATATGTTGACCTCTTTCCCCTCCTCTGACTTTCATCTACCTACTTCTCCTAACTAGTTTTTCAGTTTAAATTTTAATTTTAATAGTTTCTTACTGCTTAAATTTTAATCTTAAAGCCTTACTTCTGACCTACTATTCTATTGTATTATTCTCTAGTGAGTTAATGTGTATATATCCTAATTTATCATTGAAATTTGAATTTTCTTAATTGCAGGCATTATTTACTTTGCTCTTTTGTTCTGCATTCCCACTGTTTCCAACATAATGACCAGTATATTCTATAAGCAAAGTAGGGGTTTATTTATTCAATTAAGTCATAAGAAATGAATAAGTTTCATTCTTTGTCCTTTATAGGAAGAAGTTCTAAAAGATTTTGAAGACTTGGCTGGGAAACTCCCCTGGGCAGACCCTTTAAAAGTATGGGAAATTAACACCAGTTTCAAGAAAAAAAAAACAAAGCGCAAAAAGATAAATCCAACTTCAAGTAAAGGAAAGATGGATAACGGACAAGGAGACAAATTAGATGAAAGAGAGATTAAAAAGGAGTTCACTCACAATAATTTAGATTCACACATCTTGGACTATTATGAAAACCCAGCTATCAAAGAGGAGATATCAACACTAGTAGGTGATGACATGGCATCTTGCAAAGACGAGACTGATGAAAGCTCAAAAGGAGAAACTGAGCTTCGAGTGCTAAAGTTTAGAGTCACATGCAACAGGGCAGGAGAGAAACACTGTTTTACTTCAAATGAGGCTGCAAGAGATTTTGGGGGTGCTGTTCAAGATTGTTTTAAGTGGAAGGCTGACATGACCAACTTTGATGTGGAGGTAGGTACATGCTCTAACTGTGATGATTCAAGGGCATTGTCATAGATTTGTAGAATTTTCAGACTCAGTACCAGAGACACTTGGGCAACAAAACTAGTAGGATGTGTTGGTTCACTTTTGTGTCACTTTGACAAAGTACTCAACAGAACAACTTAAGGGAGGAAAGATTTACCTGGCTCATGGTTTCAGAAGTTCAGTCCACAGTGGCAGGAAGCCATGAATGAAGAGCTTGTTGTAGGGCCTTAGTGTATGCTAACCACTTGAAAGATGGGAACTATCAGGACTCCAGTTTTCCAGTTTTTTCTTTCCCCTGTTTTTTAATTTTATTTCTTGCAAAACTTAGGGGTTGAATCTGGGGCCTAGTGCATGCTAGGTAAGTGCTCTACTACTGATCTGCAACCCTCTACCAGCCCCCTTCTTAAAAATTTTAAAAATTTTGAATCAGAGTCTAAGTTACACAGGCTGTCTGGCCTCAACCTCAAAATCCTCTTAGCTCTGCCTCCCAAGTTAAGGGGATTACAGGCATACAACAGTGTGCCCTGGCGCTTGATTGCACATTTTTTGTTGTTGTTTTTTTTTGTTGCGGAGGATCAATCCCAGGGCCTTGCACATGCTAAACAAGTGTTCTACCACTGAGCCTTCTTATTTCTGATCTAGTAGTTTTTTCTGGATTATGTAGACTTTTAGATTATAAAATTTACATAGAATTAAAACAATTAATTTGCTCTTGTGGGTCTTGGCTGTAGTGTTTTGCTACTAAAATGAAGTACGTTTGTAAAACAGACCTTAACCTCAAGTTAGAGTATCATCCTAGGGCCAACTTTCCTCTTTATTAAATTCTGTTAGATTATCAAATCAGATATTTCTTAATAGCATGCTTATTCTCCTTGTGACTACCCAGGTGATTAAAGTGGGTAATAGTAACTGGAATCTTTAAACCGCTGATTGACTTGAAAGGTCCCTAGCAGCTGATTTTTTTTACCAAGAAGACAGTTTCTGTTGCTTTTGGGACACTTGAATCTGGGGCAAGTTACTCTCTTTTGTAACCTTTTTTTTTTTTTTTTGTATGTCATTTCAGGAGAGCACATTCCTTTTTAGTTCATGTAGCTGCTGTGAGAATGCATAGGCTAAATAGAACAGTGACATACAAAATTGAGCAAGGTGGCTCAGAGGACAGATTATGGAGCCATGGTCCCTGGGTTTAAGTCCCAATTTAGGTGCTTGCATGACTGGGCAAGTGAGCTGATACCTTTGTGCCCCAGGTTCCTTATCTTTAAAGGGGATAATACTGAGCTTAGAGGGGATTAGCATGAAATGAGGTCATGATTGTAAAATTTGTAGTGTCTTGCATTTACAAGTATCAATTGTGGCTGCTGCTATTGGTAAAAATCATGATGAGGAAATTTTAGGTGAAAAGTTGGGGAACATTTTATTTTTAGTTTATTTTTATTTGAGTAGTTTCATCATGTGTTCGGAAATCTGTAAACTAGGAACAAAAAAAAGCAATGGTATCACATACATTGCTTGAGTCAAGTTTAAAAAATACTAAGAAAACAACAGATGATAAAGCAAATGTAGCACAGTGTTAACAGTTGGTTAATCTGGGTAAAGGGTATATTTAGGAGTTCATTATGCCAGTGGTCTTGTAGCACTTTCTGTATGTTAGAAATTTTTTCCAAAAAAGTTAGGAATTTTAAATATATGTATTTTAAAAACTCTTCAATATATGTTTGTATTATAGAAATTGGGGGAGAATCTGGTTATAACCAACTTATAGTGAATGAAAAGAACCAAATTTTAATGCGAAATAGTATATGCTATTTCATTTACATGATGTTTAGTAAAATGTTTAGTAAATGGCAAAATTAATTTACGGTGGTAGTGATAAAATTAATGATTACTTTAAGTGAATACTGATCAGGAAGGAGACAAAGGGAGCCTCCCAGGGCACTGGAAATATTCTGTATCTTTATCTGGATACTGTTTGCATAGTGTCTATACAGGTAAAAACTACTGAGATATGTACTTTAGATCTGTGCACCTTATTGTATGCAAAGTATACCTCAAGAAAGTTTTTTAAAAGTCTCAAAAGTTTTAGTAATGAATATAGTTTGAACAATCCTAAAACTATTTTCTTTTGTTTAATTTTATCATAGGTTCTCTTGAATATCCATGATAATGAAGTCATTGTGGGTATTGCATTGACTGAGGAGAGCCTCCACCGCAGAAATATTACACATTTTGGACCTACAACTCTTAGATCAACTCTTGCTTATGGGATGCTAAGGTAAGAGAATGGTTTTTTTGCTTTCCTTGAAGTGGCACTTTGCTTTGAATTGTCCCTTGAAAACACTGCATTTTTTTTTTTTTTCCTTTTCTTTTTGGTAAGGTACTGTGTTGGAATTTAGTGGATAAAAAAGCAGGACTAGCCGGGCGTGGTGGTACACGCCTGTAATCCCAGTGGCCCGGAGGCGGAGGCAGGAGGATTGCAAGTTCGAGACCAGAGGCAGTCTGCATAACTTAGCTAGACCCTGTCTCAAAAAGTAAAAAAATGGGCTGAGGGTGCAGCTTAGTGGTCCAGCACTTGCAGAGCATGCAAACAGGAGGCCCTGAGTTCAACCCCCAATACTGCACAAAAAAAAAAAAAAAGCAGGACTAAAAAGCTATTGATTCTGTGTCTGTCCCCTATAACCAATATTAACTCATTGTGTTCCTGATAATAAATCAGCTTTTCAGTTTTCTTGATTTTAAAATGAGAACAATAGTTCTTTTCTGCCCCTTGAATGGGATAGCCACATATTTGTTTGTTGTTGTTGTTGTTAGGTGCCATCGAGTCGGTATCCGACTCATAGCGACCCTCACAGAGTTTTCAATGGCTGACTGTTTCCGGATTGCTTTGGGAGTGGGTTGCCACGTCCTTCTCCCGTTTTGTAGTGCTGGGAATCGAACTCGGGATCTCAGAGACTGCAGAGCAGCACTCTACCAACTGAGCTAAATCCCAGCCCACATATTTGTTTAGAAAGGATATACTCTTCATTGGGAGATGGAGCAAATTTTGCTATTTCATTTCTGTGCAGTGAGGCAGATGAAAATAGATTTTTTAAAAATGTGTATAATATTATAGTGTGTAAATGAATACAGAAACCTTCTTTTTTTTTTTTTTTTTTGAGATAAGATATTGCTCTCCAGCCCAGGTTGCCCTGGAACTCAAAATCTTTTCTGCCTCATCTTCCCAAGTGCTGGGATTACAGGTGTGTACCACCATGACTGGCTTACTCATAATTTTTAAATGTTACACTCAAAGCCACCCAGGAATCATACTGGAATTTTCTACTTTTCAGAGTGTAAGACCTACCTGTCTTTCTCCTTTGCCATTCATTCTCCCTATTATTGGGGGCTTCCTTCTACCACTTGGGACAAATTTTTATTCTCTAAGCTTCTGATTTAGGGACTGCAAAGTGAGTATGATGTGGAATTTAAGAGATTATTCATAAAGATTGGATGCAGAAACATATGTAAATTACCTGTCATATTACAGTGCCTGGCATGTCCTGGTAGTTAAATATTACATTTTCTTACCTTCCAATCTTTGCTTCCTCTTTTATCTTACTCACCTGTGGAGTTACAGTTCAACACAACTGAAACATCTTAATTCAGTGACCATAATGGTAATCTGGGCCTATTTTGATAAAGGACAAGCTCCTAATCTTCATTTATTAAAAAAAAAAAAAACATTTATTATCTTCTACAAGGCATTATTGCACGAGCCAGGGTATGGAGAGTTATTTTGGGTGCAAATATTAGAAATCTAAGTAAACTAGTTTAGGATTAAAAAAACAAGTGTTGATTGTGCTGGGGGCCAGGGTGGCTGTTGGAAAGAAGGAAAAATCTTACAGAACCCACAGGAAACCTGAAAGCCATGTCTTAAGAAGGTTAGAAACCAGGTTTTAGGAAACTACCAGAAACTTAGGGAGTTACTTCTCTCTCTCCTGAGAGCCTATAAACTCTTGTCTCTGTTCATCTACACACATGGCTGCCTCTCACTGAATTTATATGTTTCCATTTTTTAAGTGACTAGCTCATATAACATAGAGCTTGTAGCTCTTTATTTCAAATTCTTGGAATAGAAGATTTGAGTAGCATAGTTTTGATCAAGTGTCCACCCCTGACCTTCACCAATGGATGGGAGTAAAGGGTTGCTTACTTCCCTAGGAGGGTTGCTAAGGATTCTGTTGCCATGTGTTGAGTAAGAACAAGGAGGCAGAACTGTATAGATATTACAATAATCTAATATTACAATATTAGATTCTCAGTGCCCAAGAATCTATTTTGTGAGAGATATTAAGTAATTGCCATGCATGTAATATGTACTATAACTCAAGAAGAAAGTGAAAGAGAAACTCAGTGACCTGAGGAGGTAACATTTAAGCCATTAACAGTAATCCTCTAATCTTGTCTTTGTCACCTACTAATTTTATGTCACTGGACAAATAATTTAATGTGTCTTTGCATTAGTTTATCTGTAAAATGAGAAGAATAATAGTAACCTACCTAACTGGGTTTGTTATAAGGAGTCAATGAAGTAAGGCATAGAAAGAGCTTACGTCCATGTCTGTCAAATACTAAGTGATTGTGTTGTTGTTGTTAGGTGTCGTCGAGTTGGTATCTGACTCATAGCGACCCTCATAGGGTTTTCAATGGCTGTTTCGGGATTGCCATGGGAATGGATTGCCAGGCCCTTCTCCCATTTTTGCGGTGCTGGGAATTGAACTTGGGACTTCAGAAATTGCAGCGCAGTGTTCTACCAACTGAGCTAAATCTCAGCCCATATATATAACACATATATATATATATATATATATATATATATATATATATATCCCAACATCCTGCACATTGTAGGCAGGCCCTCTACCACTAAGCTACATCCCCAGCCACAAATTTGTTTTGAAAATGAGTATAGATTGGCATTCCTTCATGCTACTTTGATGAGTCCTTGATCTCATAGCTTCAGGAATGGTTATCATGAAAATCTCAGTTTTGGTTGAGTCTCTTCTCATAGGCTGTTTTTTGTTTTTTTGTTTTTGCTTTTTTCCTTCAGGCTATGTGCACCTCAACCTACTGATATAATAGTTGATCCAATGTGTGGAACAGGGGCAATACCAATAGAGGTAATAACATGTCTTTAGTTTTTACATAAGCCTATGATACATTCAGGATATACTAGATCTAATGGGCATAGACCTAATGAAACTACCAAGATTGAGACAGTGGACCCAAGAGTTTTAGATGAATCACACAATAAAGTTAGACCTTTTGTACAAGGAATGTAACCACTAATTTTAAGTAGCCAAGTACCATAGAACTAGATAGTGATATCTATTCACTGGATTACAGAGGACGCTGGGAATTACAAATTGGTGAGTCCCCTTTAGCAGATAAAACAGTAGGTTATACAGCAAAAGATTAGTGAAGGCATAAGCATAAATTGGAGAAAGGTAGTTTTCATTTGCATATAGGGGGATTATACTTTTTAATCTATTTAGGTTCCTGTAGGGAGCAAGTATAGTTGTAAACGGAGAAAGCCACTAAAGTATAACTCAGTGATAGAGCACTTGTCTACCATGCAAGAGGCCCTGGGTTTTATCCTCACCACTAAAAGGAGAAAAAAAGAGAAAAAAGGGCAAATAACAAAAACAGAAAACTTATGAGCATTATTTAGATTTTTTTAAAGGAATCTTACAAGGCCACATACCAAATGCTCTTAAGTAGTTTTCAAAATCACTGTAACATTGAGGGATCTAGCTTATAAAGACGCCATAAAGCAAAGTAAGAAGCAGAAAGATATTTTCTAAGTAGAGAACAATTAACAGTAGAATTTAAGTGAGTTAGGATCATTTATGCATTTATAAGTGATTTAGAAGAAGGAGTTCATGAAGGTGGGCATGGTGGTATATGCCTGTAATCCCAGTAACATGGGAGGCAGAGGCAGGAGGATCGCAAGTTCAAGACCAGAGGAATTCTGCATAATTTAGTGAGACCCTGTCTCAAAAAGTAAAAACATGGTCTGGGCAGGCATCTCAGTGGTACAGCACTTGCAGAGTATGCAAGCGTGAGGCTCTGAGTTCAATCATCAGTACCAAAAAAAAAAAAGGAGTTCACAGTAAAATCATTTAATTGTGTGTGAAATGTAGCAATTTCTTCTATAGAGTACACCAAAAGCTAATGGGAAAAAACTTCAGGGATATTTCACAGATTCAACATGTAGGCAGAAACTAGACAGATGAGCAAATCACAAAGGAAAAATAATCCATACTGTAATTAAAAAATGGCATCTGTGGTCTGGGTGTTAAATTGCAACAAGGAAGTCATAGTAGTCTACCTGATGTTCTGCCTGTGACAACTAGAGAAATTACTCTGCTTAAGGAGACCTGAACAGAGAAAATCCAGTTGTAGTCTAGAGGAGTGCTGGAAACAAAGAAAAGTGTTCTTATCTAGCATTAAACCATTATATATCTATGAAATATCAGATAAGGCCACTGTATATGAAGAAGTATAGAACAGAGAGATAGAGAACAGAATAAAAAAGGGGGCTAGTAAAAAAAAAAAAAGGTTGAGCCATTTTCATGTAAAAATAGACATGAGGGTGCCAATGTAGGAAAACCTACGCTGATACTTGGTCAAAATAAATAAAATTTTGAAAGGAGTTTACAGGGTATATGTAAAGATTTTTTCACCGAAGTATGAAGTACTTGATCTAGAATATTTTCTTTAAAACTTAGAAGAACTATAAAATCCAGCTCCCTCTGAGGCAAAAAATCTGAATATGTTAAAAAATTTGAAAAGGAATGTTGACCAGTCAGAATTACATTGAAACACTTCAGTTAAACTCTGTAGTTTCCTTCTACATCCCTGCCTACCTAAATTCTGGCATACTTCAACATCCCTTTTGTTTGAAATCATTGTAGGATTACAGACTAGAATGTTATCACCCTTAAGTGTCTGGGAAGAATAAAAAGTTACGAATAGGATGAGTGGTATGTTCCTATTTACTAAATAAGTGATGTTTTACTCATCACCAACAGATAGAACCTTTGTCTGCTTTCATGTCAGAAACCTTCTGTTAATCATCACAGAACCATTCAAGCCTAGGATAGTATGTCACTTCAGTCCACAAATGATGCATCATAGCTTGGTATTTATGATCTACTAACATGTTTTTGATTTAAAACTACCAGATTCTTTCAGGGATATGGTGGGTATCAGACACAAGCGTATAGTGCCTAGGTAATTGAATTTTATTTTGAAATGGTCAAATATTCCAATAGATCAGATTATATAAATTCCCATAATCCAAAAGGGTATAGGTTTGGTTAGTTTGCTTTGGTTAATTTTTAAAACTATGTTTAAGGATTATGATCACTTCTGTGTGCCAGACACTGTGTGATGAGGGGTTGAATAAAATACTAAATCTGTCCTAAAGGAGTTCCTAGATTAGTTGAAAGGCAGACAGATATAGACATAGTTAAAAATGGAACAACTGCAGTGGCAGAGGTGTGTACAGAATGCTTTTGGAGGGACAAAGAGTTTGGCGATCTGGGGTTGATGTCACAGAGGGTGTGACATTCAAGCTGGGTGTTGAAAGATGGGTAGGAGTTCAACAAGCAGAGAAAGGAAGGCATTTCCAGCAAGGAGAAAAATAAAATTAACAACATGCATTGTTTTGCCACTCCAGAAAAGCACTGGATTGGATTGGTTTATTAACAACTGTTTGAAGTAATTTTCCCTTTAATAATTTTTTGCAACTTGTTACTTTTTAAAAATAAATACTCTTTGTCTTTTAGGGGGCTACTGAGTGGTCTAACTGTTACCATATTGCTGGTGATAATAATTCACTGGCTGTGAAAAGAGCAGCAAATAACATCTCATCTTTATTGACCAAGAGCCAAATGAAAGAAGGGTAAAATTTTAATTTAAAAGATTATGTAGCATGTTTTATATAATCATGTTTCATATCAACTTTAATACCTCCAGTGCATTATTGACATTATAACCAAAATGAACACTGAGATTCCATTTAAATTTTATTGAATTTAATTTTTAAGCATATTTTATTTAACTATGATTTCCCTACCCTATTACAACATTTTATTTCAGTCTTCCTTTTTCTTTCCTTGTTCATATATCTTTTCCCAAATAATGGACTATTATGTAGATGAATTTTATTTATTTTTGCAGTGCTAGGGTAGATTCGTTTTAATTTCACAAATTTAAAAATACTGTTTTTATAGTATTTTCAGTGACTGCATAGTACTCCATCATATAGAAATATTACAGTTTATTTAGTTTGTTATTTGGCACTTAAAAGAATCTGAGTTGAAAGAGACCTGAAAGCCTTCCCCATAATTTCTAAATGTCCTACAGGAGATCTCAAACAGTGGACCTCTATTCCCTTTAAATCCCCTAAACATGTGCCTCTGAAGGCTGTTGATTTTGTCTTGTGTAGCCGAGTCCTAGTCATTTCTTTCAGTGAACTGGATCTTTCCCTGTACCTTCCAAAGATTTGCTTTTATTCTCCCACTTGGGTCCAGAAGAAAAAAATCTTATCTCTGTGTCACACAGTGCGTGAAATCAGATATTTCCAGCCACTGCCATCCCCCTCTCCTAAATCCTCTCTTCTTTAGGGAAAACATTCCAAGGCCCTTCAACCATCTGCTCTTCTTTTTTGGCCCTCTTCCTAAACCATATACCTTTGATGTCCATGATCTGGAAGTCCATTAGCTTCTGAGAAAATTGTTTGCCCATCCTCTTGGAATGTACAATATGTTGTTAAGTGTCTTATGCTGTACCCCGCTACTCCAAATTCCATTTGATGACACCATCAGATGTGTCAGTCTTTCAACCATTTTGAAGTTCTTTGTTATCTTTGGGAAGAATTGGTTATGTCACTGGTCTACAGTTTTTTTACCAGAGACCTCATCATAAGTCTGCTTCTCTGGTCTCCCCCGTGGGAATCCTTCATTCTCTCATAAAGCTGCAGGAATAGGTAGTGGGCAACAGATTTAAGTCTTACAGATGCACCACATCCTGAATACACAGGGCAGGAAGTCATTATATCCTATTACTGTCTTCAAAAGATCCAGAGGCAGCTGCTTCCATAATAGTGTGAGGCTTATCTTTGTAAGTAGAAATCAGCTTTTTAAAAAATATACTCATTTTATCAAATATTCATATTTATTACTTGTACATGCTATGTCTGCAGCCATAGCACCATGCCATCTGATCCTACCTGATCTCAGAAGCTCAGCAGGGTCTGCCTGGTTAGTCCTTGGATGGGAGACTGCCTGGGAATATCAAGTGCTGCAGGCTAGGGAGAAGGACCTGGCAATCCACTGCCAAAACAATCTGCCGTCGAAAACCCTATGAATAGCAGAGAGGCACTGATGATAGTACTGGCCATGGCACAGTGTCAGGGAGTTTTTCGTCCTATTGTACATAGGGTCACTATGAGTCGAACCTGACTGACAGCACTTAATGACAATATACATGCTATGCCTGATACCGTTTTATATCTGAACATTGGCTAGCCCCTTGTCTTTGCTCATTTTGTTGTTTCCTTTTTTGATTAGTCCCATCAGTGCTTTGTTTTCATAGAGTATTCTTTGCTTTTATGCTCAGTGCTTTTTGTTTTTTTATCCCTATTTCACATTGAGGTTTTTTGTTTTCTAAAATCTTAATATGCTGTTAATGTTTTCTTTTAAAGATAAATGTTTTAAGCCGGGCGTGGCTTAACCTTTTAACCTTTAACAAGGAAAAAATTCTATACAAAGGTCGGACCATAATAAAAGAAAAAAAAAAGCTAAGAATGGTATTATTATAGATGATCTAGAAAATGCATATAAAATGCATGTCTCAAAAAGTGAAAAAATGGGCTGAGGGTGCGGCTCAGTGGTCCAGCACTTGCAAGGCATGCAAGCGCGAGCCCCTGGGTTCAACCTCCAGACAGGCCAAAAAAAAAAAGAAAAAAGAAAAGTTTTCATCTCAAACTGTGAGGAGTTTTTTGTTTGTTTTGTTTTGTGGTGCTAGGGATCTAACCTAGGGCCTAGCATGTGCTAGGTAAGCACTGTATCACTGAGCTACATCCCTAGCCCTCAAGCTATGAATTTTATCCTTAGTATGACTGTTGACCACATCCCATAGACTTTTTATAATTCTTGGTATTTTGTCACTTGCTAAGTGATTAGTTGTATACTTGGTTGTTTCTCTAATCTAGTCATTTAGGACAGTGCTGTTGAAACAAGGTACATATGAATTACCTGGGGATCCTGTTAGCATACATTCTGATCCAGGTTTGGAATGAGACCTGACAGTGTGGTTTATTTTTTTGTTTTTTGAGACAAGGTCTCACTAAGTAGTTCAAACTGGCCTGGAACTCACTATGTAGCCCAGACTGGTCTTGAACTTGTGATCCTCTTGCCTTAGCCTCCCAAGTGCTGGGATTGCAACCATGTGCCACCAGGCCCAGCCTGAAAAGTATGTTTTCTAGCAAGCTCTCAGATGATGCTGATGCTGGTGGTCTATGGGCCAGCTTTAAAATAGCAAGGTTTTAGATCATTTTATATACAAAAGTAGTTGAAATGTTTTGATTTTATAAAATATTAATTTGCTTTGTTGTGGTGAATGAATTCTTATGGTATATTTGTTTCATATTTGTTGAGCTTTTATTTAGGGCTTAGCTTATGATCTGTTTGTTTTCTTTTTTTTATTGTTTAACTTTTTTTATTTTTTTTATTGGAAATTTTTAATGGACGCTTTAATGTGATTCATTCTGACATGCTTTTCATTATGACATTTCCATATACGCATTTTGTTGTACATTATTCATATAGGTTCCCCCTTACCCTCTTGTACTCTTCCTACCCCCATCCCACCCCCCCATCAAAGACTTCTCTACCATTTACATGTCTTTTTATGGTAATATTTTTCTATATATCCTTGGATTCCAGTTCTGTTTTAGACACTTTTCCTGCAGTGAACTTTCTTTTTACCTTGTCCCAACTATTACATGCATTTTCTAGATCATCTATAATAATACCATTCTTAGCTTTTTTGTGTGTTTTATTATGATCCAACCTTTGTATAGGATTTTTTCCTTCTTATGATCTGTTTATTTTCAAACTTGATAAACATTTAAAAATTTTTCTACCTTCTGTGTATTTTTTTGGGGAGGGTGGGGTTGAGACAGGGTCTTACTATGTATCCCCGACCATCCTGAAACTTGGTGTGTAGGCCAGGCTGGCCTTGAGCTTGTGCCAGTCCTCCTGCCTCAGCCTCCCCAGTGCTGGGATTATAGGCATGTATTACCATGCCCAGCAGTGTGTATTTTATCTTAATTGTTCAAATCTTCTGAAACTTCACTTTTTGTTGATTCAGCATATGCTATTTCTATTTTACCTTGGATTTCAATATTTTTTGGCTTAACTATTGTGTTTTGTACCAGTGATTGTGACTATAACACATTTTCAGTAACTATACTTTTTCATTATGATTACCTATTTGCATTTTATTTTCTTAAGTTGTTCTTTATTAGATGTCATTATTATAACCCTCAACTTAATGACCATCTTTGATTTGCCTTTAATTCTTAGTTTGTACATTTCCTATTTTCTTTCTTAAAAGTTTGCTTTGCCTTAATTGGATTTAAATCTTTTATAGTTATCATTAAATTCATTGTCATATCTACTTTCAATTGTTTTCTTTCTTGGCCTTTAAAAATATAGTATGGTACATACATTTCTTTTTGTCTGATCTTAAAACAATTGCCTATATATGTGCCAATTTTAGTCTGTACCATTAGTCTGTTTTAGGTCTTTCGTGACTACTAGATAGATTGACCAAACTTTATTCTTCAGGTGTGTCACCTCATCTTTCCTCTTTAGTGTCATGTTTCTGATTTTTTCCAGTTTATCTATTTCATTAATAACCTTTTCATCATCACTCATGTAATTTGGTGCTTCAGCAGTTTGTAAAGTTGTCTCTTACAGTTCTTTGTTATAAGCTCAGTTTCTCCTATTTTCTTAAATTGCAGGTAAAACTGATGTCTACATGTTTTGAAAACCAATCTTAACCATTTTTTAAAATTTATTTTAGATTTTCCATTTCAGTCATTCTAAGATTTTGTGAACATATGCTTTCTTCCTACATGTTACTTTTAAATTTTTGATTAAGATGTTGACGTTCTCATTGTTATTCTTAGCATTTTATACTTTGCTATATCAGTCTCTTCAGAAAAATAAAACTATTTTTAAAAATCTCATACTTCAGAATATGTTGAAGCACCTTTTCTTTGTCCCACAGCAAACCATCCTGGGGTTTGCCCATTGATGCTGTTCAGTGGGATATATGCAATCTCCCATTGAGAACTGGCTCTGTAGATATTATTGTAACAGATATGCCATTTGGAAAAAGGTAAGAATTGTCTTTTGATATGAGTTTTATTTTACCTCTTACTGTACTATTCACTGTCTTTGAACTTAGTCTATGTCAGAAAAAAAAAATCCCCAGTTCCTTCTAACAAACCTGCCAGAGCTGTTTTTTACTGAATAATTTTTTAATAATATGATGTATTCATCCACTATGTTTCTAGTCTGCACCCTTTGAACAGTTTTAGAGAGCTAAAAAATCAGATGTAGCTTAGAATCACATGTGGATTGGATTTGCTTTCAAGAATGTCTTATTTTTTAACCCTCTATACCTGTTGAAAGGGTAAGAATTAGATTTGAAAACATACAGTATATTCACTAAATTTCATTCCTGACCATCACAGGAGATTCATTTTAAAATTAACTGTAATTCACTTCCTTGCTCATTGTTAAATTACATAATCATACTTCACATAAAAAAGGCCAAGACTTGATTCTGTTTATCAGGATAAATGATTTCTACTCACTGGTTTGGTTTCTATAGTTTGACTGCTTATTGTACTCACTAAGAGGACAAGTTATAGTTGTCAAAAAACTTTATTGCCAAATCATAAGCTCTTTGCTAACTTTCATAAGCTTATTTCACTGACATATAATATAATGGCAAAGCTTTGGCTTCTAAAAGGGAGCTACTTTTTATGCCTAAGGATGCATCAAGTTTTCTCATTTATTGTAGTCTTAGATTTATACTTTTTGTAAGAGTGAGTAGTTGATGTGTCAGCCTTCTTTTACAGGATGGGCTCGAAGAAAAGAAACTGGAATCTTTATCCAGCTTGCCTGCGGGAGATGAGCCGTGTCTGTAGACCAGGGACAGGCCGAGCTGCACTACTAACTCAGGACAAGAAATGCTTTACCAAGGTGCTGTATATGAGCTCAAAATCAGCCTTGGCAACTTTAGGATCTCTTAAGTAGACTTGGGGATACTAGTTTGACTAGGATTTGTTTTCTCTTCTCCTAGTGTTTCTTAACTGGCAGCTAAGATCCCAGGTTGGTTTAGAAGTGGATTGCCAGCCTGATTACTTTTATGCTTTTTGTGTGTACACAGGCATTATCAGGAATGGGACATGTGTGGAGAAAGGTTCATACAGTCTGGGTGAACATAGGAGGTCTTCATGCTGCAGTTTATCTTCTGAAACGTACGCCTCAAGCTTTTGTTTATCCTTCAGAACAAGAGGAAGAAAGAGGAATTCCTTGGTAATACAAAGAATGAAGATGATCTAATAGTATTTTTACTTCCCAGTACTGGAAATGTCAGTGTGAAGAACTTGCTTTGAGAGAAAAATAAGTGTAGTCTACACTATTTGAACTATTCCAAAGCTTTTCACTTTGGTTAGCAAAAAATGTTAAAAAGTATTGAGAAAGCAGAGCTTTTCCCCGGAACTGTTCTGAAGGGGTTGCTGAGCAATCAGCATTTTCTTTAAAATGCTTCAAAGATGACTAGTGAAAAGCCTACTAAAATGTGCGGGGATCTAGGTTTTAGAACATTTTCAGATTTTATAGCTTGTTTCCCATTGTGGCATGTGGAAAGCCACCTTGGCCTAAAGGAAAGGCAGAGAGCATGGTCATACCATCTTATGCCCCTTTTTATTGCCTATGCAGCTTTATTAGCAATAGTTCAAGTTCTTTACTTCAACCTCAAAATAAGTAAGTAATGATTGCATTTTGTGAACATTGTGCTCCATGAGATGAACTCTCACAAGAACTATAGGAGAGTTTACCATCTGCCTTAATAATTAAAATACACATCTATTATTCACAATACAAAGAATTAAAACAGAGGGCTAAGATTTATAAAAAGGGATTGCAAAGATACTTTACTGTTACTATTAGTATAGGACATTTCTATTTGTAAATAGTAGAAATATTGTTAGATGGGTATCAAACCAACAGACAAATTAATTTTCCTTTTCTTCCAGTACATAAAGGTGTGTGTTGCTTTTAGAAGCCAAAAATAAGCCTATCAAAGTATTTTTTAGTTGACTAAAGGATAAATGAAAAAAACTGATGTATCTTTGAATAAAAACTTAGTAATTTGGGAGTCGTGTGTTTGTTGTTTCCTCCTGGATCGTTGTTCACACTTAAGTTGTTTTTCCAGTTGCAGCCAAGTCCTTCCTGAGCTAGCTTTGTGGAAGATGAAAGTAATATTCATTCATCCTTGCAAAATGGTGCTTCCCTAGAATAAGCAGCAGTTGAGGTTTTATGTGGAATTCTTTATGGTACTTAGTTTATTTTGGAATATCTCACTGGATTCAGCTGAGATTCTCAGTGTCATGTTAGGCATGTGATGTCTCCATTTAGAATAAAAGGACACAGTACTTCCTTCCTTTGAAAAAACAGAGTTCACATTGGCAGCAGAGTCAATAATTCTAGTCTGGTTTCTGTCAAAACTACCACCTTAACACTTGAGAATAAATTGGAAAGAGCACATTTTTAAGGTTTTATATCCTAGACTGGCATTTTTACCATTGCCAGAATTCACAATTGCCTTATTTATGGATTGAATATAAATAACTTTCACCCATGACAAAAACCATTTAAACCTAAGAGTAAAATAAGGGGTGTGCACAGAACCAGAGAGTAGAAAGACCATGTTTTTTTTAAATTATCATTTACTAAGTGCCTGGCACATTACCTGCCAGAATGAGTTTTTAATACTTACTGAACAAATGAATTAATAAGTAAATACACCAATTTTGTACTTGATTCATCAGCTTTAATTCTGTTAAATACTGTAATGAAAACATGACCAGACTGATTTACAATAATATACCATCTTCTTCCCCAGTATGTTTTTTACTCTAGTGACTAAAATAGGAAATGGACTAAGAGTAGGATTCAGAAGGCTTGGAATGAAGTTGTCAATGACATTACCACCTACTAGTTGTGTGACCTTAGTTTCTTAACCATTGAAAGTGGATTTCTTGACCATGGAAATGTGAAAAGATGGAGAAGGGAATTTGAAAGACTCTCAACATGAAATGGATTTTACAGTAAACATTCTGTCATTGGAATGAGTCAATGTATTTGAGGGGAAAAAGAATGTACACGTTGAGAAAAATTTCACAAATTTAATGAGTAATAGTTAAGAAGGGACTAATCAGTTATACTTACTTTTTAAAAAATGTTAGAAAGGCTTTTAGGAAACCACCAAAACAGTAGGCCCTGGCTTGTCAATATCAGATGTGGGCTCAGGCCTCTACTGCAAGGACCAAAAATTAAGATGAAGACTGAAAAAGGAAATATTTTGAAAGGTCTATACATCACCCAAACTGCAATAAAGCCTGTGAATGCTTAATATTCCTTAGTGAAATAGGCACAGAAAATGGAAAACATCTATTCTCAGCATAGCCTTTTCCAGAAGTTCAAGCAAAATAGCATGTGTAAAGTCCAGTGGAGAGACGGTGAAAGTTTGGAAATTCTGTGAGGAAAAACTAAAAAGCAAACTTAATTATTGTACCTTGGTACTTTTTTTTTAACTTTGATAGAAACACCATTATGTCTGTATAACAGATTTTAAAATGTGAACAATGTTAAAAAAAAAAAAAAGTAACATTCTTTATACCAGGCTTACCCTGTCATCCACTTACACTTTTGCCTCAGGTAAAATGTCTGCTAAGCAACTGTACAGTTATAGCTATTTAATGATAGGCTTATGGTAGGAGCAATTTTCCTAGAAAAGAGAATGGTATTTTAGTTTTTCTCAGCCTAAATTCTCAATTTCCAATTGCCTGCTACCACCCTGGTGTCCCATCTCATCAGCATAGGGTTTTCAATAGCTGATTTATTTCCGGGATTGCTTGGGGAGTGGAGTACCACCCCCTTCTACTATTTTGTGGTATTAGGGATTGAACCCACAGCCTCAGTGCAGAGCAGCACTCTACCAAGCTGAACCCCAGCCCAAGCTCCTAATACTGGATACAAAATTTTGGTTCTTCATTTCAAAGTTTGAATTTATCGCTGGTAAGACATTTCTTTTCCTGAACAGGCTGACTTCATATTTGAGAAACTATCTGCCAAATAGCCCACTCTGAATAACCAGTTTGTCACTCTTTCAAGTAAAAATGGTGCTTCAAAAAGAGCTAATTCAGCTTGCAACTGTATTGCATGATTCTTTTTTCTTGAGATAATTGTACTAAGGATCTTATGCAAGCTTTCTATTTCAGTGCTCATATTAAGTAAACTTAGAGATCCACATTGAACAAAATTGTACTGCTTTCTCATGGACATACTGAAGTATAACTGGCTTTTTCCTCCTCCCTCCTTTTTAGTTTCTGCTACAGATGTGTATACGGCTGCCTTAATTTGTGCCAAGGTGTAGTTTTACCCACTGTCACTCTTCATTAGGGCATATGTCAATATACCAAGGTTTCAAACCAAATCCAGACCCTGACTCCATTCTGGCTCAAGCATTTTTTTGTACTGTAAACATGGAGTAAGTAATACTTGTGCATAGGTTTAAATCCTACATGTAGTTAACAGGACTTCAAACCAAATCCAAATCCTGAATCTGTCTCAGTTCAACCATTTAAAAATCTTTTTCTGGTACCAAACCTGGTGAAAAACTGGCTTTGGGTTCAGGTTTTCATGTGTTTTTTCCCTTTTCTTTGGGGGGGTGGGTGAGGGAGTATCATTAGCTATTTGAAAACCACATGGAAAATACTTTAATTTGACTACTCAGGATTACAATTTTAAGCCCTTATGTGAACCAAACCTGAGCATTCTGCATTTTAAAATACTGAACTTACACCCAAATCTGAACCCAATTTTTCAGAGGTATGAAGCCCTGCAGTATAGTTATTCAGGATAAACTATGAGATTAAAAAGTCATTCCACACTTTGAATACTTTAGTACATGTTTATTACCAAGTTTTCACATAAAGAGTATCTTTGATTAGTTCATAGTAATGCCCAGCAAATACTAACCAAGTGACAAGTCCAGCCATGTTTGTAGTTACATCCATTTGTATAGATATACATCTACATAAGAAATATTAATGACAGTTCATGTCTACACACAACTCCTTAATACAGAAAGTTAATGTATTCAAGAGATCCTACAATTACTGCTTGCTTTTCATTTGGCAGATAGCAATGTCAACTACACAGCTCTTTAACAGTCTCAGCTATTTTGTGTGTTTCTTCAGTCAATATAATGCAATAATTTACCCCTTAGATACTTTAGTAGCTTTTTCATCTCTAGTTTGAAGCCTCTAATGGTTTTTCTTTTAAGGAACTTCACACATTTACATTTAAAATACTCAGTTTTCAAAACAGTAAAAAAAAACAAAAAAAAAAAACCCACTTTGAATGATTAGTCTCAAAATGATGCCACACGTGTCTGGCACCAACACTACCCAAAATTATTCTATTTCATAGGACATGCTAACTTAAATTACCTCTAAAACCAAATGAAAGACAGTTTTCATATTTTCATTTATTGTTCCTTTGATGACGTCTTTCCTCCCACCAGTCAACCCTGTATAGCACTTTTAAACTTAAATGGGGCGAGAAAAATTCTAGGTTAAGCAAATAGCCTTATATTTTTTAAGTCAATGGTATATCTTAAACATAAGTGGAATAAAGTTACTAAATTCTAAAGTTGCAGTTTTAAAATTTGGAAGTTTGGGGAAAATATTTAAAACATTTCAAGAGACAAAATGCACTTCTTATACAAGAAGTTAGAGAACCACTATATGTGTCGCAAAAATAATACAATGCATTAACTTTTTTTGCAATAACACTTTATTATCATTATAAATTACCTATTATTCATCACACTCATCATCACTCATAACTATAATGTTATCAGTGATCTCGATCACTTCACTATCATCCTCCCACAAAATGTCATCTTTGAATTGGTCCAAAGCATTAGTTATACAACATTTTTTGAAAGATTTAACAACAATGCTCTCTGGAATGGCTTTCCATGCTGCTGACACCCATTGTGCAATTTCTGAAGGAGCCACACGTTTGATTTTTCCTGTTTCTGTTAACTTCCGGGCAGGATCTGTAATCCAGGTCAAATACTGTTGCCTCAACTTGTCTTTAAATGGCTTATTGATGGATACGTCCATTGGTTGCAATATTGATGTCATTCCACCTGGAATGATAACAAGCTCAGTTTTCATCTTGCAGAGCTGGTCCTTCACTGAATCTGTAAGATGCCCTTTGAATGCATCAAGAACAAGTATTGATCTTTGATTTAAAAAGGCCCCAGGTCTACGACTCCATACTATTTTCAACCACTCCAACATCAGCTCCTCTGTCATCCATCCTTTTTCCTGGGCTCTGACTATAACATCCTTTGGAAATGCCTCTGATTTAGGTAAAGTCTTCCTTTTCAAAATTAGAAAGGGTGGGAGTTTTTTCCCATCAGCAGTTGCTGCCAACATCACTGTTAAGTGAAGCTTTTCACAATCAGTGTTTACCTCTTTTACATCGTTGTTCCTCAATGTGTAGTTTTGGGGCATATCAAGATAGACAGCAGTTTCATTCGCATTGGCAATTTGTCCCATCAGAAAATTTCCAGTACTCCTCAAGTTGGCGATGTACTGCTGATAGCTTAACAACTTTTGTTCAAAATCTTTTGGGAGCTTTTGGCATAGTGTTTTTCTACGTCGCAATGCCAGCCCCATTCGGCGCATAAACCTTATGGCCCATCCTTTACTGGCTTTAAAACGACTTGGAGAAATGTTCAAAGACCTGGCTTTCTTCATTGCCTCCTCCCTAAGTAGATCATAACTCACAAACATTCCAGCTTTGCACCTCTCTTGGAAAAACTTGAAAACTGCATCATCAATTTCATGAAATCGCCCTTTCTTAGGACCAGTAAATTTCTTTCGTGACATCTCACACTTGCTAATGGCCTCCTTGTGTTTCCGCCATAGTCGAACGTTGCTTTCATCAACTCCAAAAATTGCAGCAGCTTTTCGGTTTCCTGTCTCCTCTGCACACCGAACAACTTCACATTTGAATTTGGCTGTGTATGACAGTCTTTTAGATTTCTGGCGTCCCTCTTCCATAACTGTGGTATTTGACAAAGTGGAACAAGCACCTCCTTCGTTTTAACTGAGGCATTAGCTGGTTTCAGAGGAGGTTGCATACATTATCTGCATAGTGTGAACCAAGAAATCCCATGTGATTTTGCCTTAAGCATAAGATTAGCTTGATTCGTATGGGCATGCTCACAATCAACTCCACAGTTCATCTCTGCTGTGCACACAGGTCTGCCTCCTTCGGAACAAAAAAGAGACAAGTAGTAGAGTTGAACATATCCCTGGTGGTGAATCAAGCATTATTCAGCATGTGAAAAAAGTTGAGTAATCACGCGCTAAAGCGGAAATTGTGCGGGAAATTGTGCAGGACTTCTCCAACGTGTGAAAGCTCCCATTCATTACATGCAACATTATTCAGTTGCCCTATGGACAAGGAGTGTTTGAAGGAAAGGAGTGGATTAAAATTGTGAACTAATTTTTTTTTCCATTTAAGGAATCACCGAAACCTGAGTGTGGGTTAGTTGGATTTGAGTACAGATTAAACTTGAGAATATATAGTATAAACTGCTAAGCCTCACTAAGCTTTAGTTTTCTATTCTGCAAAATGGAGCTTTACATATATAAGACCATACTAAACAGACTGGTAAATAACTTAGCACACTATTTTGTACACAAAAGGCACTCAGTGAATATTACTAGTTCATTTCTTCTGACCTACTTATGCTTCCATTAGCTTTTGCCTATAGTGTGCATGAGAATGTGTTGCCATTATTTGTTATAGTAAGCAGTCCCTCAAAGTGTAGGTTTCTAAGGAAATAGTCAAAAGAGAAAAGGCTGTGAAAGATGGCTGAGTTGACAAAAACCCATACAGTGGTGGTAGGATGAGTTAGGTGATAAAATAACCAATTCTATTAACATGATCTGAAAATGTGTTGCTGTTGTCAGCAGGAAGAGACAATCTTAACCTAAAAAAAAAAAACCAAACAAACAAAAAAAACCCCACAAAAACCAGAAAACAAAGGATGACAAAGTACTAGCACAAAGTAAAGATGAGTGATGGCTGTGAACTCTAGGGAAAAAGCTGAAGAGATTGTTAAATGTAACCATGACTGAGATATTAGCAAGGCAGAGTCTAGTTACTAAGAAAGTATACTGTGTAACAGCAGAAATAAATTTGTCAGATTCAATCTTAGATGAAGAAAACCTAAATACTGTTTCCATGCTAACAATTATCTAGTATTCCAATTTCTTATTCTGTCAAGAATGAGGACTCGTGGGCACATATGGTGCTGCATGCCTACAATCCCAGTACTTGGGAGCCTGAGGGCAGGAAGACTGCTGAGTTTGAAGCCAGCACTGGCTACATAGCAAGTTCCAGGCTAGCCAGGGCTACACAGAGAGACCCTGTCTCAAAAAATCCAAAGAATAGCTGGCCATGGTGGCGCACGCCTGTAATCCCAACAGCTTGGGAGGCGGAGTCAGGAGGATCACAAGTTCGAGACCAGAGGAAGTCTGCGGAACTTAGCGAGACCCTGTCTCAAAAAGTAAAAAAAAAAAAAAGGGGGACTGGGGGTGCAGCTCAGTGGTCCAGCACTTGCGTAGCATGCAAGCGCCAGGCCCTCCCTGGGTTTAACCCCCAGTACTGGGGGAAAAAAAACAAAAAAAAAACAAAAAAACACACCAAAGAACGAGGAGTCATGAATAAGAAAGAAAATCTTTGGAGAAGTATGTCCTCTAATATAAACTAGCATACCACTAGGCAAACTAACAAAATCAAGAATTCTCAACCTACAAGGTCTATTACAAGACTCCTGGATTTGTGACCTAACAAAGTTATCTATAATTAAGATTGACCTGCTACAGTCATACTAGTCTTACTCTTCTGATGCTGATCCCTATCATATTCTGGATCAATGGTTGCAAAGCATAATTATATAATTATACCAAACCTCCGTTCATTTAAAAAAAAAAAAGGGAAAAAAACTTATCTAAATCAAATTTTGCAATTTAAATTTTCAAAATCACAATCCCCCCCAAATTTCACCAACTTTCTCATTCAAGTACAAATATTTAATATATTTAGTAAGTTTCTGTCCTAGAAGTATAGGAAATCATATGGCACTTCTTCAAAAGGAGATAAGATGGCTTATTTAAGCAAACAGAAAACACCAAACAGGAAATAAAACAGGAAGTAAAGCACAGAAAGAGGATAAGTAATGGACATATATTCAGAGACCATGAAATATGTTTCCTCTGTGAACAGAACAGACCTAGGTCAAGTGTAACATTAAAGTTTCTGTCTAAAGAGAACATTGTTTCTATTATTTGAAAACCAATTTCACAAATAAACCAATAAAACTGATATTTTGAGTTCCCAACTGCTTAGGCACAAAGGAATCAGAAATAAATCCATGTGTCCTTGAGGAATGCAATTTGGTGGGAGAAACAAAAATATCAAGTGAACTTTTTTTGTTCACAGAAAAAAATATTTGGAATTTTTAGTATCCCTTTTATAAAGAAAATCTGAAATGCAAGTTTCCAAAAATATCACTTCTTTTTGCATTTTCAAAATGTTTCCCCATTCAGTTTTGTGAGAGAAAAAAAGTTGAGTTGAGAAAAAACTACAGGGCAAAGTAGAAGGCACACAAAGTATCATCAGGAATTTCTCAAATTGATGCCTTCGGCGCACGTCTATAATCCCAGTCATTCAGGAGGCAGAGGCAGAAGTATAGTGAGTTCAAGACCAGAGGCAGCCTATGCAATTTAGCAAGACTTTGTCTCAAAGCATAAAAGAAAAAAGGGGCTGCAGGTGTATCTCAGTGGTAGAGCATTTGCCTAGCATGTGTGAGGCCCTAGGTCCAACCCTTCAGTACTGCAACAATAACAAAACAAAAACAAAAACAAAACAAAAACAAAAAAAACTATCCTTGGAAATTAAAGGTTGGAAGACCCAAATATCTCATAGTCCGAAGTATCTCACAGTCTATGGAGAAATTTTAAGTAAAAACACTTACCCTGATTTATGTCTTTTAAAGTTATCACTAAAATTTACAAGATGCTATATTAGCACATAAAACGCATTTTGATATTAAAATAAGCTCACATTAACTTAGATTTTCTTCTTTCCTGTAACCCAAGATATGATGCTTAGGGCTCCTCTGGTAGTTTTTCCCCAAAATGAAAACTGTGGGACTGAAATTTAGACCAGGGGATTCATTAATATCAGGTATAGTCCTATTCCTCATTAAACTTCTGTGACTTCACAACTCCCATGGTTTAATGGAATCTCATCTTAATATTTTTTTAAATCCAAACTAATCAGCATTTGCCTTCTCAACACACTATTGTCCAAAGGAGATTTATCTTGCATAATTTAGTCTGTTACATTTAGTTTTCAGCTAAATACAACCTAAGTACAAAAATAAGTGAAATAAAATGGAGCAGCTAAAAAGGAGGAGGGGCAGAATCCCACCTTTTCTTATTGATCAGTATAACGGAAAATTACCAATTTTTATACTGAATTATCCTAGAATCCAATGTTCATAGTTAATTATCCTAGAATCTGTAATACAAGTTTGTAGCTTGCAGTTCCGCTGTCTGCAGTGGCAATTTAATTAAAATTTTTAGTTTCTTAGTTCTACCAGCCACATTTCCAGTATAGAATAATACGAAAAAATATTTCCATCATTGGAAAAAGTTACACTGGACAATGCTCATCTAGAGCACAAGGAAGCATACAAAATGTTTGATAGCACAATAAAACATCAAACTTTTTATTATAAAAAACATTTACATGTTACTATGCTCTTAAGCCCAGCACAAACACATTAAGGCTAGCAATAACAGAAGTGCTAGGATTCAAGCAAGGGCAAACTGCTAAAAAGTCAGGAGAAAGCATTGTTAACATTTTAAAAGGGGAATCTGACTCTTAGGACAATAGATCATGGAAGGCAAGGTCATAGGGGATTTTTGAATCTTAACAGTCCTGAAGGGTAATATAGAGCAGCAAGGGCACCATTCCAGAAGGAACCACCCTACAAAGATGGAAGACACTGTTACTATGATTTGGGTAAATAATAACCAATCACAAGTGACTTGAAAGGTAGTGTATGTGTATATCTGTGGAAATAATGACATGAAAATGCTGTTTAAAAGTTGAGATAACTCCATTGAGGGCCCTTGTGCATCACATTCTTGAGGATGGAATCCACTCTATAACTAATAAGGAGCCAGTAAGGGAGTTTCATTCATTCATTTCATGCTCTAGCTGTACTTCAGGACAATCATCCTGCCAACATATATATCAGAAGGTGATACTGAAGGCAAAGACATCAGTTTGAAAGTCACTACACTGGAAACTGAGCTCGGTTACTAACTGATAAAAACAGAAATAAAAGAATAGAATGAGAAGTATTCAAAGAGTTAAAAGGGAGATCTTGGCGAACCTCAAGTCCAATTCTCAATAAAGTGGTAGTCAAAGTTCTCTGGACTGTGAAGGCCAGGGTAAAAATCCAACTGAGGAAAAACGATAAAATGAAAATTAAGGTAAACGTTCAAACAATGTACTAAAAGAGAAATAAAAGCACTGCTGAGTAAGAGTGAGGCCCCAGCCCAAGCCTCAATTTGTGGTGGAATCTATCTGGTTTCATGACTCACCAAGTTACAGAAGAGCAGGAGGGGGAGAAAGTCAGGGCTGTGGCTAGGGAATGGATGAGCCAGTACAACAAACGAAAAATTGGACCAAAGTATGAGAGTGCTAAAATGCCTGTTTGCACGGGTGCGGAGGAAAAAGAGCAGAAGCCAAGTGGAAAGCACTGTGTCCTGGGGGGGGGGAATTAAATTTAAAAAAAAAAAAAAAAAAAACTAGACTAAAATTTTAGCACTAAATTTTAATCCGAGACGCTGTACTTGGGTGGTACAGCAAAGGTCTCAAGTGAAGTGAGTGTAAAACTTAGGAGACCATGCCCTTAATCTATCTCCAGGAAAAAATGCACCAAAAAAGATCGTTAAGTAGTAACTTGCAGTCTCACTGCATAAAATTAACCTCAGACTACCTAGGCTCCATTTCCTTCCCTCCCCCCTACTATAACTGCCTCCTGACGCAAACTCAAATCCGTGGGAAGTATTGCCCCTTAAATTTTACACCTGTTCAATTCCCCTATAGGACAACGCCCAGGCAGCAGGTCAGCCCTTAAGCCCAGCCTAAAGAATCCCGCCTATAACCCAGAAAGGACTCGATATGGAGGCGATGACGAGATCACGGAGGGGGGAGGGGAAAGGGATTCTTCTAGGCCCAGGGCGGTCCTTAGAAGACAGGAGGCAGCAAAGAACTCCCATAAAGGTATTGCGGCACTCCCCTCCCCCTACTGAGAAGGGTGCGGCCTTCTAGACGCCTCCTCCACTACAGCTCCCAGAGGACTGCAGCTCGCACGATTTAGAGAACAAGCGCCTGCCGCCCACAAACCAGCCCCACCGACCCCTGCGGGCGCCTGGAGCAAGTCCGTCTTGTTTCTCCCCTCAAGCTGCGGGGGCCCGGGGAGGAGCCATGATAGCCACCACCCAGAGGCCGAGGCAGGCGGCCCACCCCCGCCTCCAGCGCGCGCTTCCTGCCACGTTGCGCAGGGGCGCGGGGCCAGACACTGCGGCGCTGGGCCTCGGGGAGGGACAAACCAACGACCGCCTCCCCACCACCCTCGCTGGCCCGCGCAGTGGTTTCGCTCATTTGGGACTCGAGCCAATAGCAAGGGCCCGTTCTCCGGACCTCAGAAGCCAATCAAATGCCGAAGCCAAGCAGGCGGCGGGTAAACCGACTCCCCCGAAGGGGAGGGTGGAAGGACGCCCGCGCAGGAGCCACTTTCACTGACCCTCCCCGCCCCCCGCCAGGAGGCCGACCGCGCCCGCAGCCCTAGCTCTCCTCACCCCACCTACCTACCCGCCCCACCCAGGGGCCAACGCAAGAGTCGCCCGGCGGCTGCGCACTCCCGAGGCCGTAACTGACAGGCACCGTACTCCAACCAAAACACGCCATTTGTGTTTTCACACACGGCGGGAGGAAAGGCGGCCAATCAGTGACAAGAGGTGAGCCGGAAGCGCTCCTCCCTCTGCAGAAGCAATGGCTCCTTTCGGTTTCGAGCCTTTTCCGCTCCCTTCTCCCTCCCCCTCCGGTTGCCGCAGGGCGGGCCGCACTCCCGCCTGGATCCGACCACCCCCTTTCCTTCCAACGTAACAAACGTTACGGCCCCGACACCCTGCAGGAGAAACCAACTCCTCCAGCCACAGTCGGTCCACCGCCGCCACCCATCCCCCCCAAGCACACCAGACCCTCCCTCCCACCAGAGTACCGCTCCCCTACCTAGCCGAGGCTCTCTGAGGAGCCGGAGCTCCAGAGCACAGCCTCTTCTCTTGGTGGCCCCGGCGGCTTCCGCTGATTGGCGGCGGGCGGGCCAATGGGCGAGGGGCGGTGGGCGGAGAAGCCAATGGCGCGGCGGGAGGGGGCGTGTCCCGGGTGCCCCTGGCGCCGGCGCTGGGAATCCCCGTGCGGTCAGTGGCGTTTCCGCTCGGGCAGCGGGCTGAGTGAGCTGCCGCCGCCGTTGCCGCCGCCGCCGCCGGGGGAGGGGCGGCCGCCGCCCGCCTGCGCTCAGAGACTCACGCAGCCCCAGTACCGCCAGTCCGCCAACACAGTAGTGCCGGCCCCCCCTCTCTCCCTAGCCCTTCCCCCTCCCCGCCTTTGGCTCGCTCCGCCTTTCCGCCCCCCCACCCCCACCTCACGGGTACGGGCCATTCCCGGCCAGGAAACGCCGTGGCGCCGCGTTGGGCCTAACTCGAGTCTCGCTGCCTCCCGGGAGTGCCGTGCGCCACAGCCCGGGCCCAGGCCCCGGCAGCGCCTGGGACAAGGTAAGGGTGCGACAGAGAGGAGACACCGACCCTCACGACCGGGTCCCCGGGGAGGAAGGGTCACCTCCTCCGTCTGCCCGCGCTCGCTGTCCCCGGGCCGTGGGCCCGGCCCTCCCCCGGCGGACAGCAGGAGGATGTTGCTCCCTCGCGTCCCCTCGGAGGCTCCCGCACACCGTCGCACTCCTGTGCCCCAGGGGGAGAGGCGCCCCCTGAAACGCGGGCGACCCCGCTCCCCTTTCCGCGTCTCTCCCGGGTCAGGACGCTTCCCCTCCCCCACGCCGCCTTCCCCCTGCTCCCGGGAGCTGCCTGCTCCACGTTTACGTTCTACTTGAGGCCAGGCCTCTCGTACCCTCTCCAAATACACTGGCAGACTCCCCCCCACCCCCCGTCGCCGAACCCACCACCTCCGCCCTCGTTCTCGCGGCCTTGTGACAACTCTGATCGCTCTGGGGGGGCCCCCCGCCGCCCCTGATCTCCTTTCCATAATCTGTGAGCCTTCCCTCTTGTTCTTGGGTCCCTATCTCAGATGGCTCCTACCTTTCCCACACTAAAGACATGTACCTTCGTCTCCCCCCACCTCACATTCTTGGGCTCCCTGTGGCGTATTCCCCAGGATCTCTGAGATCCCTGTTCAATCTGTAGGGTTCCAGCCTGGAATTGAGCCATTCTTTTTTTTTTTTTTTTTTTTTTCTTTTCCTTTTCCATTTTCCCTGCCTTGGGCGTGGAGAGCGATGTTTTGAGAACATCTTTAAGGGAGGGGAAGAATTTACCCTTTTTGAATTCTATTTCCCTTTGCGTGCAAACCAAGATGTGGCATGAATAGTGGTGGGAAAAAAGCCTTGGTTTAAGTAAGAGAATTGCTCGAGAGGGAAAGTTTTAACTGCTGGGAAAGCCCCTTCTGTGCTAATTTATTCTATCGAGCTTTTTTGCCTGTTTCACTTATTAGGACTAAGGAGTCTTTCTCCTGGATACTGATGCTGCAGCCAGTTCTGCTGGTCTGGGTCAGGGGTGCGTGTATGACCTGCATTTTCTGCTTTCTCATGTTACTTGTGCAATGTGTTCACCAGTAACTCAGTTCTTTCCCAGAGGTCTGGGTTCCACTGGGCTTTGTCTGTACCTGAGTTCATTACTAATTTTCCCTGTGCTCGTAGTAGTGAAAGAATCTCCAGGTTCTCTGCTGATTTCTTTCATCTCTTGGCTAACCAAGTTGTTTTCAGATGACATATTTGTGAACAAGGTCGTATTTCTCCACTGGACATGTTTCATAGCTCTACTTTTGATTGTGAAGGGTTCAAATGAGTTGTTTTGAGCTTTTCAGGAGCATGTTTATGTGCTACGTATTTGAGGGGGAAGTATTTTTGATGGCT
>VMDO01000480.1:233321-299617 GCA_007922755.1 Pedetes capensis
TTTTTTTTTTTTTTTTTTTTTTTTTTTTTTTTTTTTTTTTTTTTTTTTTTTTTTTTTTTTTTTTTTTTTTTTTTTTTTTTTTTTTTTTTTTTTTTTTTTTTTTTTTTTTTTTTTTTTTTTTTTTTTTTTTTTTTTTTTTTTTAATTATTGGATTTCTTCCAGTTTTCTCAGGAGAATCTTTAGTTCTTGTCTGTAGCCAAAATTTTTAGCCCGTTATGGGATTAGAGTCTTTAAGGTTTATTCAGACTGTCTTTATGTGTAGAAAAATGAATTATGTCCTTTGGTAGGACATGACACAAGGCGCTTGTCTCTAGCTGCAAATTTAAATTCGACTGTTGAGTGCTTGGAAACATTGGCCTTCTAAAGACTGTAGCTTAATTTTTTCTTCTAAATTGCTGGCTTAATTAAAACAAATATTTGGAATTTGACAAATGTTGATTTTTACAATAAAAAACTCAATTTTAAATGGTAACCTTAGAGTTGTTGCTAAAAGCATAATTCCAGCCCTTCTATCATGGAATACTGGTCCAAAAAAAGTGTGTAAGGCGTGGGGGTGGGGTAAAGAGAAGGTTGTTCATGTGTTGGATCATAGGGGTGAGTATACAAGGCAGCAGCAGCTGCTAGCTCTGGAGCTCTGGTTGCTACGTGAGAAGCTTGAGTAGTGCTGGCTGCTGTCTCCAGGGAAGGACAGCAGTGCAGCGTCCATTAATGTTGTTGGCTGCAGGGAGATGCACTTAGGCGATGGCTGCTTCAGGACTAAGAAGAAAATCTTGCTTTCCTGGGAATTTTCACTGCTAAGCTGGTTTGCCTTTTATTGGTGGGGAGACCAGAATTAGCGATTTATAACCTTGTATCCATTTATGGATATCAGCATCTGGAAACTGGATCAAAAAGACTTTCTCCCTCTTATTTTTTTCTTTTGGTTTGGCATGTTTTTGGGTTTTCTGTCCAAGGTTTTATGCTTGGGTAATACTGAAAGTTCCATTAGAGTTTTGATTTTTTAATCCACCTAAAACTATCATAGTAAAAATGTAAATATTTTGAGAACCAGAATTGGGGAGGCCTTTTTGAGGAGGGGGGTTCCTCCAACTGTCATGTTTTCCTCCATGTATTTAGTCATTGAGTCAATTGTGATTTTGTGTATGTCCTTCCTTCCATATTAAGCCATATTTACCTTATCAGGTAGATTTTATTTAGACATTTTACTAAACTTGGAATCTTAAAGAGTCTAGAAAGAGCTACCATTTTCTGAATGATATATAAATATAAATGTTTTCTTAATTTCTGTATTAGTATATAGACATCTCCAGATCAGATATTTTCTTTAGTGTTTGACCTATAAATTTGATTCATGTATGTGCTGGATATAGTCTTCTGGCATCACAATGATGTATCGTTGGTGGTAACTTGTCTGAAATATAGGACAAACCAGAAGAAATATTCAGAAATTGAGTAAGTCTACTTCAGAATACTGAGAACATAAGCTGAGTCCCTTATTGGATTGTGATCTCCCCTCCCCCACCACTCCTGAACATTAGGTTGATTTCTGATTATGCACAATAGTCTGTGAGTATGGAAGTACTTGAAGGAGAATCAACCAGTTACACCATGAATTACATGCAGTATATGCGACACATGCACAAGTGTGTTGTATTCCCCCCAACTCTGTTCGTGCAACCTATACCGTTTTCCCCTCAGAATTTTAATTTTGTTCAGTTTTTTATAAACGTATTTAAATCCCACAAATATCTATAATTTGTAGTATGTATGACTCTGTTGTTTGTGACAGGGAATCAAAAAGGAATGGAGAAAGTTGTCATTCACAAATGTGGGTCATACTGTTTTCCCACTTATGAAAGCAGACTTATAAAACAGAACCTTTAGTGGATAATATTTTAGGTGATTCTAATCATTATTGCTATTACATATATAAGATGTCATGTAAGGTGAATATGGTTTCATTCCTACTGGCTGTTTGGTAATGATACAGTTTAAGATACAAATGTTTTTCATTTAAATTACTATGTACTATAAAAGTTACTTTATAAAATAATCGCTTTTTCATTTGTATTTCCTGTTTTTTGGAACCTGTTGTAGTCTCAATCATTTTCTGAAGGATCATAGAAACCCTAGGATTAATTGAACCTAGTATACTTGACAATTTTTTTACATCTTTTGTTACTGTTTTGTATCTAGGGATTTACATACTATTCTGGCATTACTCAGGCCCTTATGAGAAAAGGAGCAATTTCATTGTTGCCTTTGGATAGGAAAATAATATACTATAGTGACATATGCAGGTGTGCAGGTAACCACTCTTGCTTTATCCTCTTCATATTGAAATAACCTAGGAAACATGAGGCCATAATTAACAACAGTTATTATTGAGTACATCTTATCCCCCCCAAAAAAATTCAATCATAAGTAGAATAAAGTTTTAGTATAACTTTTGAAATCTGGTGATTTTTTTGTTTTCAGTTTAATTTGAAACTAGAATTTTGATAATAAAAATTGTATTTAAGGCACTGAAAACTAAAGTTTCCTGATAGATATGTTTTATTTGTGACATAAAACAGTTTCTGCAAAATGTAAGGGGTAATGTACATACATAGTAATACAACTGGGGGTAGGCATTTATAATTTGATTAAGGGTGTCCTTTCAGATGCACTCCTCAGAAAATAAGTATAATACATCTATGATAGGAATCAGCACCATTCCTTACTGCCAAAAGTTCCAAAATATGTGGTAAAATGACATTTTAACCTTTCACTTGATGTAACAATTGATTTCTTTACTGGTTAGAATTAAAGGAAGGTTATGAAAGAGAGAATGCTGTTTCCTTCTCTTATCTGTACATACTTTGTTGAATCACTAAATCAGTCTTCTGGAAATTGTCCTGTTGTATACTTAGTTATAAATTGGGTAGAGGATACCCAGTAACTTTGAGGCGTGATGCTGTTAGAAAGTATAGGGTTAGAGAATTCACTTAATGTTCAAGTCCTTAACACTTAATGAAGGGAACTATAAGATACAGTAAAGGAACAGTGAAGCTAAGTCTTGGTTTACTTTGTATATACCTTTACTGAGCAAGGAATTTGTAATCTCACCCTGCCTCACTCCGTTTTCCCATCATATTGATTACATTTGCTGAATACCTGGGGGAATACCTCATTTAAAGTCCCATTAAGTATCTTTGATAAGAAAACAGGAAAATGAATTTTTGCATTTTGGAATCTTTTATTTTTAAAATACTAAGAGTACTGGCCAGATTTCCTTGATACATATGTCTGCTGCTTCATGTCTTTTCTGTGCCCTTCTGTCTTGTAAGAGGATTCCCAGAGTTTTGATGGCAAATTGAAGTAATAATCATTTCCTTAGTCATGTTAGTTACATACAGACAGCAAGGGCTGGTATTACCTTTTGGCCTATGTTATGAATTACAAAAAAAACAAAACAAAACAGTAGCTATAGGAATTTATACAGAATTGGTTTCTGTCTGGGGAATCGAGTTTTTGATTTGTGCTAATTGAGGGAAAATACCAAATTACTTGCTGCTGTGTTTGAGAAATAGATGGAAGCATGGGAGGAACCAGAGACCTCTGCAGCAAGTTTTTGGTCTGAGTATAAAAGGAAGATTTTTGTTTCAAATTGCCAGCTGCTTATGTCAGACTGACTCCCCTATTATGCCTCCAGTAGGCCTGTCAATATGGCCAAACAGCTAGATAAGTGCAGGGCAGGACAAAGGGCTCTTTACACAGCAGGGAGGCAGTGTTGGTGGGGGAGGGGCACGAGGTAGGAAAGGCAGGAGAAGGAGGTTCTTTTTCCTAGATTATTCACTTTGGCATGCAATTAAAGAAATCATTTTTAGTTCCCACTTGAGCATTGAATTTATGGCAAGCATACACTGTTAACCTCAAATTTCATATATTCCTAAATATATGGTAGGAACCCATCCTCTCTTTCAAGGAAAAATAAATAAAGCATTGTATGGGTTAGAATAAGTCCTGTGCTCCCAGCCTTCTTAAATACAAGTCACCTTCTGAGTAAAACAGGTCTTGGGCATCTCTCGTCTGAATTCTATTAAGAAACAGAAAAGAATATTCTATCTGAATAAAACTTTTCAATACATACCGTGTATTTATTTTGGTTGAAATTCAACTAAAACATGTACAATAATTGTTTCACTTTATGAAATAGTTACATATTGTTAGCTCCAATTTTACTTCAGTGAGAGCACCTTCCAACATTCATATGTTGGGTCACCATCCTGTGAAATGCTTACTGAAGAAAGGCTACTTATTATTTCAGTCTCATCTCTACTTCCTGGAGAACCTGATAGTCCCTGGAGATTACTTTGTTTCCCCCCACCCAACCACCTTTTAGTTTAGGCTCAACCCTGTTTAATATGTTTGTGTTTAGCTCCCACTTGAAGATGAGATGGTTGCATAAGTCTTACTATACCTAATATGAATTATGGAGTTGGAGATGATCTGTAGGTTACTTGGCCTTTGAAAGCAAAATCATGAAATATTTCCAAATTTAGGTCCCTGTTGAAGTTTTCATTAAAATTTTAAAAGGATCAGTTCCCTGAACAATATTTTAAGCTACTTTTAAAATAAATGTCAAATATTACAAATAGACTGATTCTTAAAAAAAAAAACTGCATTCACAAATTAGATAGGCGGATTGCAAAGAGTTCTCCATTATAAAGTATATACCAAGATCGATTTAAATGCTTAATGTGTTTTTAGAGAATTTGATTTTTTTTAGAAATAATTGGTTTGGCGCATGTGTGAGGCCTTGTTTCAATCCCCAGCACCAAAAAAAAAAAAAAAAAAAAAAATCCAGAAAGAAGAAATAATTGAACTCAGTTTTTCAAGAGCACATCTGTTGCTTGAATGAGATACCACCTGTATTACAGTGTTATTAAACTATCCATATTACATGAAACAACAAAGGGAACTATAATGCTAATTTCTGTATATGTATTAGCAAAGAAGACATTGTTTTACCCTAACAACCAAAACAACCTTTACTACACATTGTACTGTTAAGCAAATCTGACTTAATGTCATGTGTCTCTTCTGTGAAAGAAAGAAAGATGCCTTACCTCACTTAATATTATATTTTTAAGTATAATGGTCTTGGCAGTTACAATAAATATAATATTTTGACCTGAAAAAGGAAATTTGAGTAACTAATTACTGACATCAGAATTTTCTCATCTGTAAATTAGCAACAGCATTAACATGAACGTTACTAAGCTATGTTATATATTGGGCTAGGGTTTTTAGCTCAGTTGGTACAGTGCTTGCTCTGCACGCTCTGAAGGCCCTGAGTTTGATCCCCAGCACTGCAAAATCGGGAGAAGGACATGGCAGCCCATTCCCAAAACAATGCTGAAACAATCAGCCATCAAGACCCCTATGAATAACAGAGAAGCACTGACAGAATGGCCTACATGGCACAATGTTGGGGATTGTACATAGGGTTGCAATGAGTCAGACTCGACTCCATGGCAACTAACAACAGCAATAATATATACTGCTACAGGAATTTAGAGTAGTTATTTCTCTTTGTTATCAGTTCATGAATTTTTTTCCCATAAATTCATACAACTGAAAGAATATCTTCAAGCCCCAGTTACTTTCTAGCATTAAGTAGACATCCAGTGCACTCTCTTCCTTTCTCAAATAATTAGACATCTCTAAAACATGATTTCTTTTGCTCCTATTAACTGAATCTTGCTAGAAACCCTAAAAAGTTCCTGGCAAAACAGAGAGAGTGGACTGTATCTTGATCCCAAAGATTTTCATAACTTACAGTTCCCTGAACAGGTAATTTCAGTTTCAGTAAGACCTACCCAGCAGTAGGCTTAGATGGAGATAAAACAGAAACACTGTACCTCATCTTGCCTGTGCAACTGCTCCACCTTATTTCTTGGTATTATTATCCCACTCTTTCCAGCAAAAATATGCCTCTTCCCAGCAAAAAATAAACTAGGACAAAGGAGAAAATTGGATGAGCTACTCTGATTTTTATTATGGTTAGGTTATAGATTTGTTTGTATGTACTTAAATATAAAGTTAATTTAGCCTTTTACTTTTTTTTAGAAGTACTTAGAGGTTGAACCCAGGACCTCAAACATACGTCGTGAGTGCTCTACCACTGGTCTGCACTCCCAGCCCATTTTTTATTTTTAAGACAGGGTCTCGCTATGCTACACAGGCTGCCTCTGGCCTAGAACTTGTGATCCTTCTGCCCCAGCCCACCTAGTCACTGGGATTAGAGGTGTGTGCCACCACACCGAGCTAATTTGACCTGTTCTTAAAATCTATAAGTGGTAAAGATTTTATAATTTTGATTTCCTCTACTTTCTTAATAAACCAAGTCATATTCTTAGCTTTACAGATAGAAAGGTTTTGGGCATATATTTTATTGACTATTCACGTAGTCACTACTACCATCAGATGCTACTTTGAGGAGTATTAGCTTGAAGAAAGGTGAAATCTCTTTTGTAATTAATACAGTATTTGCAATTTGTGTCAAGTCACTGTAGAAGTTCATGTAACTTTGGTTTATGACTAAAATAGGATTTAAAAAATTAAACCTTTGTATATATTAGCCCCTTTACCTTAGTTTGTGTTTGCATTGTTACCTTAGTGGGGATGAAATTAATTAGCTGCTTGATTATAAAATTTTCATGCCTCTGAGCTCTTCAAGCTGCATAATTTATGTTCAATAAGGTATGTGCACTGCTGAATATAGTACAATGATTATTTCATAATTCTTAGATATTATGGTCTAGTTAGAATGTTCTGTCATGCTAGCATATTTAATAATGTTGGTGTGTTAATTTTAATACAAGTCATTTCATTGTTTTTTTATTGCACTCATTATTTGCCAGTTTGTTTGAGGGTAGTCTTATTGTTGGATTCCTCTCCCCATCCTCATCCCCATCTTTTTTCCTTCCTATCCTGTTATGATCTTTGGTCCATACTGAGGAATTGTTCCCTACCACTAACCTCCATGCATACCACAACACATACAATTTGCACTTTCACAGCTTCTGTGAAAGAGGATGATCTACAGTTAATAATCAACTGTTTGGGCATTCTTGGTATCCAGGCAAGGTTTTGCTTATGAAGAAGAACGTGGAAGGACTTGTTGGCAATTAGACTGCCTCTTCTACATTTATGTTACCTTTTCCTTTATTGAGAGTTGACTTGTTTTATGAGAAACCAGATAAAAAGAGAAGTGCCCCAGTTAGATATAGTGATCTTTAAAATGTATTTGTTATGGTCACATTTGGGAAAGAGTCAAAGGGCACTTTTTGTTTTTGTTTTTATATTTTGCTTTCTTTTTTGCATTTCTGGGGGTTGAATATAGGGTTTTGCACATGCTAGACCAGCGCTATATCACTGAGCTACAGCCCCAGCCCAAAAGGTCATATTTAAAAAAAAAAAGAAAAGAAAACTAAAGATAAGTGTTCAACTTCCTAAAGCAGAAGAGACAGAAGGGCTTTTGAGCCAGTGTGATTGGTAGCAATGGTGAATGTAGCATTAAATTGTTGAGTGAATGCTAAGTTTTTATTTTCTGAATTTTTGTGATGCAAACTACTGTAGGCATGGAAGTAAAGACATCTTCATGCCCACAGACTGCCTTTCTTTTTCTCCTTTTTTTCCTCTCTTTTCATTCTTTCTTCCCCCCCCCCCCTTAAAGAACAGATCTGAAGCCAAGTGTGATGACTCAAGCCTGTAATTCCAGTGACTTGGGAGGTGAAGTCAGGAGGATCTTGAGTTTGAGGCCAAGAGCAGCCTGTGTAATTCAGTGAGATCCTGTCTCAAGATAAAAAATAAAAATGGGCTGAGGGGTAAAGCCTGGGGAGAGAACACTTACAAAGTATGTGCCAGGCCCTGGATTCGACCCCCAAGTACTACAAAAAAAAAGAAAACACAAAACATATCTAAGAAAAATACAGGGGCAAGTCTAAAATTTTGAAGTCCCATTTAAAATATTTTTGTTCTTTCCAGACAAATTTACTTTTATTTAGTGCATATAGAACTTTAATGCATAGCCTAGTAATAGAAACAAAATAAGGGCAGATTGATGGTGTCAAGGAACATTTTGGGATAAGACTAAAAATTGTAGGGTCTGCATAGGATTTTTTTTTGTGTGTGTGTATGTGTGTGTGTGTGGTACTGGGGGTTGAATCCAAGGCCTCACACTTGCATGCTTTATAAGTGCTGGACCACTGGGCTGCACCTCCAGCCCCCTTTTTTTTTTTTTTTTTTTTTTTTTTTAACTTTTTGAGACGGGGTCTTGCTAAGTTACACAGACTGCCTCTGGTCTCGAACTTGCAATCCTTCTGCCTCCACCTCCCGAGCTGCTGGGATTACAGGCGTGTGCTACCACGCCTGGCTCTATTTGGCCTACTTTTATTGAAAAAATTTTCCATCATTTAAAAACCTTTAAAAAAACAAGTGGCATAAAATGTTCAACAAATTAAACAGGTGGTGCCCTTATTGGTGACACAATATATGAGTCATACTAAAAGCAGATATTTATTAAAAATCCAGAAAACAAAAATTATTGATAAAGAGGTCAGAAGTTACTAGAGCCATACCACTCAGAACAAATAGTTAATAAAGCTAACCCCAAGGCTCTTTGGAACCATGGTTTGATTGACCTGACCCAAATGTTTTTGCCTTACTCTTCCTTTACTCCTAGATCAGACATGTCCAGCCTGTAGCCCATGGGCCACCTGTGGCCCCACAAAATCTTTTAACATGTATTTTTTAGTGTTTATTTTCTTCATGGCCCACCTTATATAACTTATGTGTGGTTGAAGACAATTCGTCTTTACCTGTTGCAGCCCAGGGATACCCCTGCCCTAGGTCTTCAAGATTTTAAGTGTTCCTAGGAATAATTGTGTCAGTTTATGAATTGAATAGGAGTCTGGGACACCCCCCCCCCACCCCCCAAGAAGACATATTTTTAGAGAAGCAAGTCTCTTGGGCAGGTATAACTTTCCTCTTATAGTTTATCATGAACAGTTGGTGTGAAAAGAAATGATTGGAAGCTTTCACAGTATACAGAACAAAGGTGCGATACGCCTGTAACCCCATCACTCTGAAGGCTAGGTGGGATCGTTGCTGTGAATTTGAAGCCAGGCTGGTCTTCATAGTGAGATCCAGGCCCACCTGGGCTACACAGCAAGATCCTGTTCCAGAATAAATAAATAATCAATCAGGTGCCAGCCAAGAGAAATGAAAAGTAATTGGTTTTACACCATGTCTTATAGTTTTTCTTAACTCGAATACCAGTAATGTGTGTCAGTGGAAAATAGTTGCCCAAAGAATTGAGCTAAATATCTTTTGTTCAAATGATTTTTTTAAATGAATGTTCTGGCTAGGGGTTTAGCTCTGTTAGTAGAGCTCTTGCTTAGCATGCACTGAGGCCCTGGGTTGGATCCCCAGCACCATAAATAGAAGGAAAAAAAGAATATTTTATGGGTAGTGACCATATGTCTTAGTTTCAATGGAACATTCCTGGTTTTACTCTCAAAAACAGTCCTAGATTGGACCACAAGTAATAAAGGGAACTTTCAGTCCTTACCTGGTGACCCAGTTTTTCTTCATAGAGTTTTTCTGATTATGGAGTCTCCTCTGTGCTAGGATTTGTCTTTTGGCCTCTATTATCCCCCATTTCCAAAGACTCTCCACTAGATGGATTGGCACATTGGCTGCAGCAGTGGCTTTAAACATAAGAAGGATCATGTGCCTGGCACATTGTCGAGGAGTGAGTCAAACCTGACTTGATGGTACCTAACAATAACAACAGTTTTTAGAATGCTTTTCCTTTTTGTTAATAGTATGGAAGGGGTAGATGCAGATTTTATTTTTTTAATTTTTATTATGAAAAATTAAAAATACAAAATGAGTAGAAAATGGCAAGTCTTTAGGTTTTATTAAACTATTAAGTTAAAGTATTCCATTTGAGGGATTGGGGTTGTGGCTCAGTAGTAGAGCATATGCTTAGCATGGATGAAACCCTGGATTCAGTTCTCCTCAAGCCAGTTGTAATATCAACATAAGGACTATACATTGCAATTGATTAATAATATGTTTGTGCGTTTAATTTAGAGGTTCTCCTTCCTTCTGTTTTGCATGTATTACACTTATTGCAAAATGGTAATTTCCTAGAGTTCTTACTGTTTTTTGTTTTGTTTCAGGGGCTTTTTGAGATGGGGTCTTGCTACGTAGCCCTGGCTGTCCTAGAATGCAAGACCATCCTCCTTCCTCAGCCTCTCCTGTAATGAAATTACAAGTATGCACCACTACAGCCAGCCTCCTAGGTTTTTTTTTTTTTTTTTCTGTTTGTTTGTTTTTATTTTTGTTTTACAGTATCAGGTGATTGAACCCAGGGCCTCGGGGGAATATTTTGGGGGGGAATATTTTGCAAGCTCTCCACCACTGAGCTCCACCCCTAACCCCTTTTTATTATATGTTATCTTGGGACAGGGTCTTGCTAAGTTACACAGGCTGCCCCCGTGCTTGAACTTGCAATTCATTCGCTAGGATTAGAGCTATGTACCATCTCACTGGGGCTGGGATTTAGCTCAGTGGGTAGAGCACTGCTCTGCAGTCTCTGAGGTCCCGAGTTCAATTCCCAGCACTACAAAAATGGGAGAAGGGCCTGGCAATCCACTCCCAAGGCAATCCCAAAAACAGTCAGCCATTGAAAACTCTATGAGGGTCGCTATGAGTCGGATACCGACTTGACGGCACCTAACAACAACATCTCACTCAACACCCTATGGGTTTTAAATGTGAGATTTTCATGTTCCACTATTAGATGACTTCTCACTACCTACATTTCATGTAAATTAGTGATTAGATAGTAAGGGACCTTAGTAATAGTATTGTATATTTCCATTTTATTTCATAGTGTTTACTTGTTACAGGACGTTAAGCAGCTGCTATTGATGTTCATTGCCTATGGCTTAAAAATTGAATTTCCTAAAGACCTTTTGTTTGTGTTGGTTGTGTCTGTTGAGATATATCCTGAAATTAAAACCAAGTTTTAAATTGTTATTCTGAAGCAGTTATAAGCCCTGTTAAATAACATGATTTTTTAATGAAAAATACCTTTCCATTTTATAAAAGTGAAATTATTTTATGTTTTTGCATCTCTCTTTAGTATCTGACTTAACAGAAGATAGTTGGTTTTTTGAAACTGCTTCTGTCTTTAATTTGTCTAGATAAATTGTTTTGGTTGAAGATGGAAGAAAATCTGGCTACATGCAGATAATATTGGAAAAGGGAAGCCCTCACATACTCCCTGAAAAAAATCTAGATGACTTTAGTTCTGAGACACACTGAAAATCACTGGCCTAACTCCATTCTTATCTTTTGTCCTTGTATAATGGTAATATTTTATCACTTTTTCATTTATTGTCTGGAATATTCCCCCTTGTTTATTATTTGGCTACTCTAAGTTACAGTTTGAATACAAAAGGCAAGGTAAATACTTGTTTTTCTCACCTTACTTACTGTCTTACAAAATAATGGATTGATAATTTAGCAGCTTCCAAGGTTATCAGTGAAGTATTATTTGTTCTGGTGGCTTTGGTGTGTATTACAGTCTCTTGTTACTATTTTTGACATTCAGATTGTACTGCCTTTGGCTATTAGCTAAGCCCTTTTGGTTCATTCTTAGTTTCTTCACTTGTTTTCTCGCATTCTAGTATAGCAAGTTTGTACATATACCCCAAACCTTGAATCAATCATTTCTGCAAAAATCCTGTAGGTAATTTTTTAGTTGTTTTTGGCTGTTTGGAAAGGTTGTCTCTGTATGTCCCATACTGGCCAAGATCCTACTGCCTCAGCTACCACACCTAGTCCTAGTTTCTTTTAATGGGATATGTTACTTCAGAACTATAGTCTAGGTGCTAGAAATGTTCATTGCTCAGGGATTGGTCCTTGTTTCTATACCCTTTCAAGGAACAAAGCTTTGAAAAATGTTTACTTTTAAAAATATGTTATTAATCCTAGCACTTGGGAGGCTGAAGCACGAGGATCAATGTCCCTAAAAAAAAAATTATTGGTACTTGATAACTGCCATTTCAAATTTGTTGTTGTAGTACCACTTTATATTTATATAAACTAATCTTTGTTCATTTTCCCTAGTTTCCACTAATAACAACAGAGATTTTCTTTACTTTGTGCAAAATACACATTAAACAATTTTAAAATAGTATGACAGTATGATTACTGAAAAGTTGGAGCTTTTGTTTCATTTCTTTTGGACCTTAGGGCATATCCTTTACATATATTTAATAAAATTATAAGTGTTTTGAAATCACTTGGAATAGTTGTTTTCTATGTGATTGATACATAGTGAAGTTAATTTGTTTCAATTCACTTTCCGATTTTTCAAGGATTACTTTTTGTTTTTTAATTATTTAAAATACTCAGGTGGGCTGGGATTTAGCTCAGTTGGTAGAGTGCTTCTCTGCAGTCCCTGAGGTCTCCAGTTCAATTCCCAGCGCCACAAAAACAGGAGAAGGACAGGCAACCCACTCCTGAGGCAATCCCTAAACAGCCATTGAAAACCCTATGAGGGTTGTTATGGGTCGGACACGATTGAAGTCACGTAACAACAACAACAGACAAAATACTCAAGTGGTTACTAAGTGAAATTTGTCTACAGCCATATCCTGGCATCCCATTTTGTCAGATCTCAAAAGCTAAGCAGAGTCAAAACTAGTTATTACTTGGATGGGAGACCTGGGAATTCTGGGTACCATAGGCCTGGGAGAAGAACCCTGAAGCCCACTCTCAACACAAGGAGCCATTGAAAACCCTATAAATACTCGAGAAACACTGATAATAGTGCTGGGCATGGCACAGTGTCAGGTAGTGTCTCCTTCTAGTGTATATAGGATCACTGTGAGTTGGACCTGACTCAGCAATCCATAACAACAACAAAGTGAAATTTACATAATCTCTTCTATCTTGTTCTGTCCTGTTCAGTATTTGAGAACTAATAGATTCATTATGAGTATTCAAAATATGTCATGGTACTTCTCTTATAACACAAGAAGCATTTAACTTAGTTTATTTCAAACTGTCTCGTTTTAGACTTTTTGATTACTGAAAAGTAGGAAGAGGAACATGAATTTTCATATCTTTTTTATGAACCAGAATTTCTTGGCTTATTATCAATTTGAGATTTTAAAAAAATCCATTCTCTAGTAAAAAAATTATCTCTTGAAATGGTAGATCATTATTTGTCCCTGGTAATTTCCAGTACCTTGGGAGACTGGTGCTATTTCTAATAGAGAGGGCTTATCAATATTTCTCAAGTATTCTCTCTTAGACCTTGTTATTGTTTGAATCTAAAATGTCCCCCAAAAGTCATATGTTTGAACATTTGGTCCCCAGCTGATGGTGCTCTCCTGAGAGGCTATGGAATTTGGGGAGGTGGGACCCAGCTTTGCTGAGGTAAGGTTACTGAGGGTGGGCCTTTGGAGGTTTTATGCAGGTCCTCAGTTCCAGTAAGTTCTCTTGACTCCTGATCTGCCACTCTGTGAGGCTCTCTACCATAGGACCTGTTGCCTGCCATACCTATTCTGCTTCTATGGGTGGAAAACCTCAAAACCATTAGCCCCCAAAAAATCATTCTTCCCATAAGTTTGTTTCTTTCAGGTATTTTGCAACAGCAACACACCAGCTGACTAACACAGAAAATTGGTACCAAGAGTGGGATTGTTGCTGTGCGGAAATTTGTGTGGCTCTTAGATGTTTGGAACGTGTTTATAGGAGGAGTTTGGAAGAGATTGGAGGTGCTGGTGAGAGAAGCAATGGAATGCTGTATGTAAAACAGAGCCTGAGGAGTGGTTCTGGCAAGAATTTCAAAGACCAGAACACCAGTCGAAATGTAGACAGTAAAGACAGGAATCACAGGGGTCTAGAGAGAAATGAGGACACTATTGAAAATTGGACTAGAGGCCATTAGTGTTAAGTTCTGCCAAAGTTTGTCGTTGACTTGAAGATTTGAGTGAGGCTGAATTCAAAAGTAATGGACTAATTAACTTGAACAGAGGAAGATTTTTTAAATATACTAAAGCTGTGTGTTATTACTGGATGCTTTCACTCAAATTTGTGGTAAAAAGAAAGGAGCAAAAGGGGGAGGAGAAAGAGGAAAAAAGCCACAGGCAAGTTTAAAGTTGTAGACAGGGCCATTTTTAGTAAGGAGGTGGTAATTGTTAAAGAGATAAGAGCTAGTAAAGTGAAAGTGTGTTTTGCCCTGAAAGAACAGAAATGCCCTGGGGGCAAAGAAGGCCCCTTCCCATCTAGGACTCCAGGGTGTGAGACTGCAAACCCATTTAAAATGTGGCTAACCCATTTAACAGACATTCCTTTGAAAAGAGAGTGTCAGCCAGGCGCCATGGTACAGGAGGTGGAGGCAGGAGGATAGCGAGTTGGAGGCCAGAGGTAGACTGAGTAACTTAGTGAGACCCTATCTCAAAAAGTAAAAAATGGTCTGAGGGTGCTTAGAGCGCTTGCAAAGCACTTGCAAGGCCCTGGGTTCAATCCCCAGTACTGTTTAAAAAAAGAAGAAGGAGGAGGGGCAAGAAAGGAGGGAGAGGGAGAGAGAGAAAGAGAAAAAGAAGAGTGTCTGAAAAGTGAGTGCCTCCAGGATACATTCCTACAGAGTCTGCCCAGCAAATTGGTTTCCCACCTGGACACACAGAGGCCTCTGGTGGGGCCATACTCAAAAGGGGTGAAGATAACCACTGTGCTAGCAGCAGACTTTGCCACTGTATACATGGTGCTGGTTTTGCTGGTATGCAGAATGCAAGAGTTAAGGAGTTATGGAGGTGCCACCAAGGTTCCACAGAATAGCCTGCAAGGCCAGGCAATGCATACTAGGTTCTGACTCCCTGGTGGAGAGCCCCTGAAAGGTTGATATATAAAGCTTTGAGTGTGGAGCCTCAGCTGCAGCGGAGACCCTAGAATGTTGAAGTTGACAGTAACATGAACTGTCTGCTGAGGAAATCTGCCTACAACAGGTGGAGTCAGCCAAAGAGGGCCATAGGGGAGGAGCTGCCCAGTGCTGTTCAAATACAGATGATTCCACTGTGTGTGCCAGATGCCAGACATAAAACTATAGGGTTGGTATGCCCTACTGGATTTCGGTCTGGCTTTGGACTAACTATTCCTTTCTCTGCCCCTATTCCTCCCTTTTGGAATAGTAATTCTTACTCTGTGTCATTGTATGTTGGAAGTATATAGCCTATTTTGTGTTTTGGTGGGGCTCACTGCCAAGTTTGCCTTGAGTCTCACTTGGACTTTTGAGCAAGGTTGAGCCTGCTAAAACTTTAAGGACTCTTAAAGTTACACTGAGTACATTTTACGTTTTAAAATGGCCATGAACCATTGGGGGCCAGAGGTAGAGTATTAATGGTTTGAATCTAAAATGTCCCCCATAAGTCATGTGGTTCAGCAGTTGGTTCCCCAGCTGGTGGTGCTGTCCTAGAAGGCTATGGAACTTTGGGAGGTGATACCTAGCTTTGTGGAAGTATGTCACCAGAAGCAGGCTTTGGGAGGTTTTATGTGGGCCCCCACTTCTGGTAAGCTTTCACTGCTCATGATCTGAGTGAGGTCCCCTCTCTCTGCCCTACATCTGTGGATTGAAGTCGTCTAAATTGCGAACTTCAGTATGTCATTCTTCCCATAAGTTTGTTTCTGTCAGTTAGTTTGCCATAGGGATGCACAAGCTGACTAACACAGACCTGAAATTTAGATTATTTAGAAAGGACATTACCTATTTTGTAATTTTGTCCTTTAAAATTCAAATTACTAACCAGGCATATGCCTGCAATCTCAGCTACTCAGGAGGCTGAGGCAGAAGGATTGCAAGTTCAGGGCCAGAAGCAGCCTGCACAATTTAGCAAGACCCTGTCTCAAAATGTAAATATTATTTTAGCAATATGTTACATTCTTACATGCAACATATGCTAAAAATTTTAAATAAGAATATACATTTAAATCAGAATATGTGATTAATAAGAATGAGAGCATTCTGGAATGGTATAGATCTTGGTTCATGCTATCATCATGATTTTCTTGCTCAAGTTTTTTGACAAGCTTAATTCTCTAGTAGCTTCCTCATAAAGTTGTTATGGGGATTACATGAGGTAATGCATGTGAGGTGATTAGAGAAACAATGGCTGGTACAAAATAAGCATCCCATCAGCGTTAGCTTTTATTTAGGAAGTTGGTATTATTGTTATGAATATTTGATTAGTTCTCCAAACTCCATGTGAACCTTACTTAGGATAAATAATGCTCCTACACTATAAATAACACATGATTTTCCTTACTCCATTGGTTATATGAAAAGAACTAATTAACGGAAGAGTAATTAATTGGTGTCTACCTGAAATTTGTTTTAAGTCTGTGTGTGTGTGTGCACGCCTGGGAATCAAACTCCAGGTCCTTGCACATGAGAGGCAAGCACTCTGCTCCTGAGCTATATCCCAGCCCCTTGTGTTTTGAGTCAGGGTCTCATTATGTAGTTCAGGCTGGTCTTCAACTTGCTATATAGCCCAGGTTGGCCTTGAACTTATGATCTTCCTCTGCCTCCTGAATGCTGAGATTACAGACAAGTGTCACTATGCCTGCCAAGACCTCTCACTTTATAAATATACCAGTGCTTACTATATAAATGTAATCACATTTAAGAATTTAGGAGAGGAAGGAGCTTTAAGGAAACAAAGCTTTTTTTAGTCTTTAAAAGTTAGAAATTATATTCTTTTTTCCTCTTTTTATTGGTAAATGATGGTGAAATACAGAGTAATACAACATTGGCATTTTCCATTATGCAACTATTAACATTACTTTTGGGTACACTTTTATCAACTTACAAGGTTTATGGAGCCTTATGGCTAATATGTGGTAAAACTCAAATGCATATTTGGGTTAATTCCCCTATTTTACCAATGTACTCATGAAGTTGCATTGTTTACACTGAGATTCTCCTCTTCCCCCTTTATCTCTCTACATTGATTTTCCTCCCCATCCCACTTTCTGCAGTCTTTGCTTCCCTCTGCTACTTCCCTCCCTCCTCCTTTCTACTCTTTATATTGTCCCTTCTTTGCTAAGTTTAATTGTACATTTTTTTGTATATCAACTTATGTATAGGATTTTTCTTCCTTTCAAGATTCAGTTCCCACACATGTGTGAGAACATACGGTATTTCTCTTTTTGAGCTTGTGTTCACTTAAGATGATGTTCTCCAGTACTATCCATTTTGCCGCAAATGACGTTATTTCATTTTTTTTTATTGCTGAGTAGTATTCCATTGTGTATATGTACCATAATTTTTTTATCCATCCTTCTGTTGGTAAGCACCTTGGTTGGTTCCATATGCTTGCTATTGTGAAAAGTGCTGCATTGACTATGGAGATGCAGGCGTCTCTGTGGTTTGATGACTTGTCTCCCTTTGGGTATATTCTCAGTAGTGGTATAGCTGGATCATATGGCAGGGTTTTTTTTTTTTAGTTAGAAATTATATTATTTAAAATAGTTTTATGGGAACATGTACGTTGACCAGAGTTACAGGATTCTTTTTAAACTGGAGAAATTTAACATCCACCTGTTAAGTACCTTTAGATAAAGATACGTAGGATCAGGTTGCTAATGAATTAAGGTGGGTTTTTTGGTTTGTGTTTGGTTTTTTGTTTGTTTGTTTTGGTTTTTGTTGTTTTACACTTAGAAAATGGAGTGACATAGAAGAGTACAAAAGTGAACTCAGAGTGGACTATAGTAAAATGGTACGTCAGCACTCAGTGCTGGGACATTTTGGTTCTTGACCAGAAATTGAATTTAAAAAGGAACTTAGTGCTAAGTTTATGAGTGCCATATATCTCTCTAAATTAGCCGTTCAGTATGGTGCTGAAACCAATAAAAATATTTACATTATTTCTTATGTGAAAATGTGCTAGGTGCTCAGATTGATTGGCACTTCCGGAATGGACCATGGTCAAGTGCCAAGGTACCATTTTATTTTAGATATGGGAATGGGAGTTATAGAAAAGGACAAAGTAGGGAACTGAAGTCTCTCCCCCACCCCCAAAAAAACTGGGATCTAAAATGCTAGAGTTTAGCTCAGTTGGTAAAGTGCCATGCTACACTCTGAGGAACCAGGCTTCAAGCCCTAGCACCACAAGAACGGGAGAAACGCATAGCAGGTCGCTCTCGAAGCAATCCTGAAAACAATCAGCCATTGAAAACCCTTTGAGGGTCACTGTGAGTTGGACCTAAATCCATGGCACCCGACAATAACAAAAATGCATGTTTTGTTTTCTTTCTTTCTTTCTTTCTTTTTTCTTTTTCTTTGTCTTTTTTTTTCTTTTTCTTTTTTTGTGGTACTGGGGGTTGAATCCAGGGCCTCGTGCTTGCATGCTTTGCAAGTGCTGGACCACTGAGCTGCTTCCCCAGCCCTTTTTTTTGTTGTTGTTTACTTTTTGAGATAGGGTCTCACTAAGTGACTCAGACTGCCTCTGGTCTCGAACTTGCAATCCTCTTGCATCCACCTCCCGAGCTGCTGGGATTACAGGCTTGCGCCACCACGCCTGGTTCAGAATCTAATCTTTTCTAGATACATGCTGAAATATTCTTCATTTATGAAATGGGAGATTATCTGGAATTTGCATTAGAATGGAGAGGAGGTAATGAAACAATATTGATTGTTGGTAATTTTTGAAACTGGATAATGAATAAATAGAATTCATTTACATTCTTAGTTTTGTGCTTATTTGAAAATTTGCATAGTGCTTGGAACTTAAAAGTATGCATAGACTTGGCTGTGGTGGGTCCTGGTCAAGCAGGCTATAGTAGTATAAACATATCCAGGTGTTTCAGTCTCTTTCTGTTGGTACTGCTTGTCCTCTTGATGGTCATATATTTACCATCAACAGAAAAACAGAGTGGCCTACATAGATACGTAATGATTTTGAAATTTTAATATTTTGATATTATATAAATTTTGGAAAGCGTTTCTGACCAGAAGATTGAGGAAGCAAATTGGTTCATTAATAGTATGTTCAGCATACAGTAGATCTCATTATGAGATACTTGAATTTTTAAAAAAAATATCTTATAAATATCAGATTCATGCCAAATAGTCAAAATTTAGGTAGGAAAATTAACCACATATTTGAGTAAGGATGCATGTTTTTCTGCAGCAATTAGCATATATTAGTGTTTATAGCAAATTATGACAAGAGTCCAAATGTAGGTTCCTCTTCTCCATTTGATGAAATTGTCTGGGAAACAAAGTAGTCCTTTATTGTGGCCTGTAGTCTGTTCCTCCCTAGTATTGTCACACTCTATGAAAATCAGGTGCCTGAAACATTCTGACTGTCTTGCTAGGTTCTTTTAATATTATCTTCTGTAATTCTCAGAATGATGCTCTAAATTGGTTTACAGATAAACAAATTGAGTCAAAGTGACCACACAATATGATGAGAGAAATCGTTAAATTCCAAGATCTTTTCGTTGTACCATATCCTCTACCTTATTTCAGGCGCCTTTTATCTCTAATGATAAAATTTGTCCTCTCCTCTTGACTGTGAATATTGCTGCCCATCTGTAGTTTTAATCTTTTTTCTTTAGGATTCTTGCCAAAATTACATGGAGCTTCTGGATCCTGGAATATAGGTAGCAAAAGGAAATGAATGAGTGGTTATTGATTGTTAATCACTTACTACTTGTTGTTAGGTGCCATCAGGTCCTGCTCATCATAACCCTTTGTACAACAGAATGTCAGGCACACAGTGTTTTTTGTTTATACCCATTGTTGCAGCAACTGTGTCAGTCCATCTAGTTGAGGGTCTTCTTTTTTTCCTTTGAACCACCACTCTCCCAAACATGATATCCTTCTCCAGGGATTGGTCCCTCCTAACAGCGTGTCCAAGAAGTGTAAGATGCAGTCTAGCCATCCTTGCTTCCAAGGAGCACTGTGGTTCTTCTAGGATGAATTTGTTGGTTCTTTTGGCAGTCTATAGTATATTCAGTATTCATCTCCAGCATCATAAATCAAAAACATCAATTCTCCTGTATCCCTTATTCAATGCCCAGCTTTCACAAGCAAATGAGGCAACTGAAAATACCATGGCATGACTCCTGGCACACCTTTGCTTTCAGTGTGACATCTTTACTTTTCAACACTTTAAAGAGGTCTTTTGTGACACCTTTTCCCTGTGCGGTATGTCTTGATTTTTTGACTGCTGCTTCTGTGGATGTTGATGGTAGATCCGAGTAAAGTAAAATCTTGGACAACCTCAATCTTTTCTCCATTTATCATGGAGTTGCTTACTGATTCAGTTGTAAGGATTTTCATTTTGTTGATGTTGAGGCACAATCCATACTGAAGGCTGTGTTCTTTGATCTTCATCAATAAATACTTCAAGTCCTCTTCAGTGTCAGCAAGCAAAGTTGTATCATCTGCATAATACAGGTTGTTAATGAATATTCCTCCAATCCTGATGCCACATTCTTCTTTATTGAAATCCAGCTTCTTTGATTATTTGCTTAGGGTAGAGATTCAAGAGGTACAGTGAAAGGATACATACAGCCCTGACACACACCTTTCTTGACTTTAAACCAGGCAGTGTTTCCTTGTTCTGTTTGAACAAGTGCCTCCTGGTCCGTGTACAGATTCCTCATGAGAACAGTTAAGTGCTCTGGTTTTCCCATTTTTTGCAATGTTATCCATACTTTATTGTGATTCACACAGTCAGATACCTTTGCATAGTCTGTAAAACATAGACAGACATCTTTCTGGTATTCTCTGCTTTTGAGTAATATCCAGATGACATCAACAGTGATGTCCCTGGTTCCATGCCCTCTTGGGAATCTGGCTTGATTTTCCAGCAGTTCCCTGTCAACATACTGCTGCAGTCCCTTCAGAATGATCTTTAGAAAAACTTTATTTTCATGAGATATTAATGGTATTGTTCAATAATTTCCGCATCTGGTGGGATCCCCTTTCTTGGGAGTAGGCACGAATATGGATCTCTTCCTTCCAGTCAGTTGGCCAGGTAGCTGTTTTCCAAATCTTTTGGCATAAAGAAGTCAGCATCTCCAGTGCTGCATCAGTTTGTTGAAACATCTCAGTTGGTATTCCATCAATTCCTGGAGTCTTGTGTTTCACCAGTTCTTTCCAGACAGCTTCCACTTCTTCCTTTGGTACCATTGGTTCCTGATCATATGCAGCCTCTTGAATTGATTGATCATCCACCAATGCTTTTTGGCATAATGGCTATGTATTCCTTCCATCTTCTTTTGATGTTATCTCTTACTAGAGTAATTGTAAACTCTGATTTCCTTTATATGCTTAAAAAAATAAACATGCTAATAGGCCTTTTCTAAACACCCATACCTTACCATTCAATCACTTTGGGGCCTCATTTCTCCCAGAGTGGCTGCAGTCATGAAAGAATATAGAGCAGAGGTTATGAATTACCAGAAGTTTAAACTATCTCTACATTTTTCTGAGTAAAGCATTCATATTCATTAGCAGATCTTAGAGATAACCATGTTCATTCCTCAAAAAGGTTAAGAACTACAGGTATCTTAGAATTTGGTTCCTAAGATAGCAACAGGTACTAGACTCCATTAATTCTTCTTTGGACTGAGAAAATGACCTACTTTGACCTTTTAAACAGGCAACCTGTTTTAAAGCAGTTGGGTTTGTTTTGTGGTGGTTGATTGGTTTTGGTTTTGGTTTTTGGTTTTATGAGGCAGGATCTCACTCTATAGAACAGGCTGGCCTCTTAACTCAGGGTCCTTCTGTCACAGCATGTGAATTAAGTTTTTGTTTTTGAAAATTCAAATAATTTTGCTGCTAGAGATCGAAACCTCCTTGATTTTATTTATATTAACTTGGTATAGATACACACTCCATTGTCCTTGATAAGGTCTTACTTTTTTTCAAGGAAAGCATTAACAACAGGTCTAGAATTCAGAAAAGACTTTCTAAAGGAATTTGTATTTCAGAAAAGTAATGAATGGTGATAAAAAGCTCCCAAACATTTGCCTTTAAACTGTCTGACAAATCGGATACCACAGGGCTGACTATGGCTGCAGACGTTAAGGGCATAAAATAAAAGGACCCTGTGCAAAAGTATTTTTTGTTTTCCAAAGTATATTTTTTAGTGTTTTCCTAACGAACAGGTATATTTTTGCATTTTAAGAAATCATTTTTCCCTCAGAAGATTGGGGTCCACTATTTTCTAGCTATTAATGTTGGTTTACAAGAGATTTAAAATCTGGGGCATGAAATTTAAAGGTTTTTTGAATTTTTGGTTTGTTACCAAGTATTAGAGGAGGAAACTCGGTGTTCAAAGTCAGTAATTTCAGCATTTGGATATATTTTCTCAGGAAAAAAAGTAGCTTTATTAATAGATAAAAAGGAAAATAGCTAATGAATGAAAATCCTAGAATACCTTGTGGTTTACTTCACTACATTCAGTGTTAGAATTTGGGTGTTGCCTACAGATGGAACTCTACTATGACCAGAAAACCAAGAGGGATGATTCAAGGAGATAATAGAATGGATGGGAAAATTTAAGAATATATGGTTATGATTGTATTTGATATGAGAATTTAAAGTAGCTTATTGTACCAGTTGTATTAATTAAAAATACTATTTTATCAGTGCCCTTGGGCCAATTCAGTATTAAATAATGACATGACATTTTGTCTCAAATACATACGAAGTGTTTGCTGAAACTGGCTCAGAAATGAGCATCTGTGTCAGGATTTATCATTTATTCATGTTAAGATCTCCTGAGAAAATGTTTGTAATTCCTAAGTTAATTTTTTTTTAATGCTGTACTTAGGAGTTGAATCCAGGGCCTCATACATGCTAGGCAAGTGCTTTACCACTGAGCTATACCCTTAACCCCTTTTTAAATTTTTATTTTTTGACAGGGTGTCACTAAGTTGTACAGGGTGCCTCTGGCCTTGAATTTGGGATCTTCCTATCTCAGTCTCCCAAGCTGCTGGGATTACAGGCATTCGCCATGGCACCTGGTTCATAAGTTTATTTTTGATGTTTTAGATGATGAGAACTGTTGATGGTCATGGGTTTCATACCAAACCACTTTCTACCTGTTCCAGAGATACCTACATGGATTTCTAAAGCACCTAACAACAACACAACAACAAAAGTGGTCATCATCCTACCATATGATTAAATATAGAATAGTTTTTTGCTTAGGCAAAACTTACCAATGTATGTCATTGTTTCTTTGATTTGTCTTTCATTGCTATTTTTAAGTTACAAATTATTCTTAGTCTCATTGTTATTATAATTTATGGTAATTTACTTGAGTAGTAAATTATGCAGTGATATACATTTGTATTGAAAGTAATTTAGGCCTATTTTCCAATAACTAGAACTTAAAATATGAATGTTCTGTGGTTCAAATAGGAATCATGTAAGCATCCAAAATGTTTTTATTCTGTGGCACTCATTGTTATCACTGAATTTGTTTCCACTGGAAGGTGGACCTCAGGGGAATAAATGAGCCTTTTTGCCCTAATTCTGTCATGTCACTACTCTATGACTCTTCTAGTACTCTCAGAGAATGCTCACTAAAACTAAGAACTAGGTGCAGTACACACCTATAATCCCAGTGACTCAGGAGGCAGAAACAGAGGCAGGAAGGGTGCAAGTATGAGGCCAGAGCAGCCTGTGTGATTTAGCAAGGCCCTGTCTCAAAAGATATAAAAATGGACTGGGGGTGCAACCCAGTGGTGGAGCACTTGCAAAGTATGTGCAAGGACCTGATTTCAACCCCCAAGTACCAAAAAATATAATAAAGTAAAAATAGCTGGTCAGTAACCTCATGTGAGCCATCACTTGTGTGATGTAATCATACCTTATTTTTCCACAGAATATTTATAGAATATCACACTCCCTTTATCTGACTGCTTTTGGGGTACAGTTCCTATGTTTTGTCTGGTTTTATATGTTAACATACAGCATATATAGGAATGCTGTATTACAACTGTGGCATATATATATACTTAGAGTTAGCTCAGCCATAGGAGAAATTTGCATTCCCAGGCATGAAAGACATTTTATCACAAATTCATGGCATAAAAATAATTGTTTATAATGGTTTTCTTAAATTTTCTTAATGATTGAGACATTTTAATAACTACAAATGTGTAATTGTCGCACCTAAACATTACTGAACAAATACAGCAGTTGATGAATTGTGTAAGATTTTTATCCCTCTGAACTTTTGCAGAAGAGTGATGGATGGCGTTTGATTTCCTACTACCATCTATCATTTATTAAGATAAGCAGGCTTCTCTTATATATGCTTGTCACCAATTGTATTAAGTAAGAGGCACTCAAATGTGAGGTGCACAACTGATATTCTTGGAATTTGTTATAAAATAGTCTTGAGAAGGGAAGATTACATTGGCTATGAGTCAGTTATATTGAGGTGGTTGTTGTTGTTAGGTGTCGTCGAGTCGGCATCCGACTCATAGCGACCCTCATAGGGTTTTCAATGGCAGACTGTTTCGGGATTGACTTGGGAGTGGATTGCCAGGTCCTTCTCCTATATTGAGGTAGGGAACGTGAAGTTCATTACAGAGTTTTCTCTTGTTTTATAGTTACTTGAAATTTTTCATAATAAAAAAGTTTAAAATGCAAAAAAGGGATAAATACAACAAAATTTTGAAGGAGAAGAAACAGATTAATAGCTGATTAACAAAGAAGATCTTGTTTCATTTAGGCAAAGGAGTTTGAACTGAGAATATTAAGGGAGCCATTCTAGATTAATAATAGAAGAATGATAATGATCAAAGTTATTTTCTAGAAGATAGAATATCATAGAAAAATGTGGAAGAAATTGAGAGCCCAGAGGGAGTAAGACCAGTTCATTGCTATAATGAAACCTTGAAATCATGAAGAAGTGAGTAATATTAATGCATTGTTAAAACAAGTCTGTGGCCAGGCATGTAGTCCCAGCACTCTGAAGATTGAGACAGGAGGATAAGGAGTCCAAGAACAACAGCCTTGTCTACGGTGGGGGACCATGTCTCAAAAACTAGTGCCAGCACAACAAAATGAAGAGCCCATACACACACCTCCTTGGTCAGGACCTATTTGAACCATGGAAATATCCATATCATAATAAAATATACTAAAATGAATTTGTAACTAGGTACAAATTAAGTCAATATTTTGGGACTACCTTTTAGTTAATCTGGAAAGATAAGCCTCTTACAGTTTCTAGGTTTCTTCTTTTTCCAAAGGTGATTAAAAATGAAGCATTGCATTTTATGCCTCTGAGGCAGAACTGCTAGAGCAGATTTTGATAATCTGTTTGAACACAAAGAGCTCAACTCTTCTACTTTACTTGCATTTTCAGTAAGAATTCTATCAATGCCGGCTAGATTACAGATGGCTATCATTTATTTTTTATTATTGGAAGAAGAATTTTAGAGCTTGGTGCATTTTATTAAAGAATTAAAAGTTGAGCCAAGTAAAGTGGCGCACTCTTGTAGTTCCAGAAACTCAGGTGGTAGAGAGACCAGGATCTTGAGTTTGAGGCCAGAGGCAACTTGGGTAACTGAGCAAGACCCTTTCTCCAAATAAATAATAAATGGGCAGGGTGTGCAGCCCAGGGTTGGAGCACTTGCAAAGTATGTGCAAGGCGCCAGGTTCAACTCCTAAGTACCCCTGCCCCCAAAAAGAAAGTTATCTCAGGGGACAACTGTAAGAAAATACTTTGGTTCTGAAGTATTGCTTTCCTTTGAAGATCTCAGCACAAAGTTTGTAAAAAAGCAACTGAGTTCTTCTGTCATATAAGAACTTTAGAATACAATAGCATATCCAACCAGTAGTAGTCCTAAAAGTGAATCATATGCTTGTTGAGAATTTGCAGTTAATTTTCATTTTGAAAATGCTTTTAGAATTCTCTGTATTCTCCTAGTCTGTATAAGGAAAGCTAGAGTAAAGATTTCATTAAACCTTGTGAGAAGTTAGCCTTCCTGAAGAGCTCAAATGTTTGTAGAAATGTAAAATAGTTTTAACTTTCTGGAGAGTGGTTCCTCATGTTCATGCCATTCTGGCAGAACACTTAAATGAATCTGTCCTAAGGAAATATTTGTGCATGTGTATAAAGAAAGGTATAGGTACACAGACATGCGGTGCAACCCTGTATATATTATGGAAAATTAGCAACAGTCCATAAACATCCACCTGGATAGGGTTGATTTAACTTTTATTGGTAGAGTGCCACTTTGCACTCTTGGAGGCCCTGGGCTCGATCCCCAGCACCACAAAAATGGGAGAAAGACATGGCAATCCACTCCCAAAGCAGTCCCAAAACATTCAGCCATTGAAACCCTGTGAGGGTCACTGTGAGTCAGACCCCATTCAGTGGCACCTAACAACAACAACAGATCCATACAAGAGAATACAGTAGCATCATCTAAGAGGGAGAATTGGATTTGTACATACACATACAAAGATATCCAAAATGTATTGGTAAATAATAAAAGTTACAGAACCAGTAGGGTTATCACTTTTATCTTTGGGGATGGTTAGACAAGAATTTCACTTCTGTGTTGGGGATGTGGGTCACTGGTTGAGCGTTTGTCTAGCATGTGCAAGGTCCTCAATATGATCCCAGCACCACACACACACACAATTTCATTTCTACATTTTATGCAAGTTAATTAAAAGTATATTGATACAGCCATTGATGGGGGAGCCTATTGTGTATATCAGAATTATTAAACTTTAAGTTTCTTTACTGCTATATTTTTAGCCTCTTTGTCTGCTAGGAGTAACAGAATATGTATGGTCAGGTTCTTTTCTTCCATATTTTGGGGAATCTTCTTACCCATTTACCTTTATTCTTAGTAGAATTTTCCATAAGACTAGTGATAAACTTTGTCTAAACAGCATAAGGAATTTATAAAAGAACATGTTTGTGTAAGAGATGTTTTTACTTGTAAACTGTAGAGTGGGTTAGGTTTTTTTTTGGGGGGGGTTGCTTTCCTTTCAGAATTTCACTCAATTATAGAGTCATACTTCAGGATTTTCCCACCCTTCATAGTTGTGAAACATACACATAGTTGTGACACATAGACAAAGAATTTGCTAATTGCCTCCCTTTCCTACTTTAGATAAAAGAAACATCTTTAAATAGCACTTAACATACACACACACACACACACACACACACACACACACACACATATACATATATACACACATATGTATGTTTTCATATGCATATTAGTTACTTCATGTTTGTTGAAGGAAGGAAAAAGGGGCAAATCTACATGATATAAATTCCAAGAGTCAGGAATTTTAATCTGGATTATTTAACAATGCACTGATTATTAAAAACAATTAATTTTAATTCAGGTGTTGTAAAGTAAGTAGTAATTGCTTTAATAAGTGAAGGCTGCACATAAAATCTCAGTTTTCTTTCCTTTGGACTCTTCTGCTGTGTGTGTGACTTGTTTTTACAAGTTAATCTTTTTCTTTTTTTCTTTTGGTGCTGAGGATCCAACCTGTTGGACCCATCATATTGCTAAAAAGCACTCTACCACTGAGCTACACCCCTAGCCCTACAAGTTAATGTTTTTGTAGTTCTGTTTCTGCATCTAACCCCAAAAATTCTACAGTTTTTAATGAGCTGGAAGAATTTGCCTAAATTAATAAAAGCATAAGAGGTATTACTGCCTTATCAATGTACACAATCCCCTTCATCTAGTAAATGGACTTGATTTCAGGATTGAAAATGAAAAAAGTCTGAGCTCACAAAAAGGCAGGTGTAGAAGTATTGAGGATTCTCTTGTGAGGTACTGTAAAGTATGCTATGAACCTCAGAACACAGTAGGACAATTTTCACAGTTTGGGGAGTGTAGCTCTTTAAGAATTTAAAGAATCAGAATTCTTTGAGGGCATCATCTGTATTTGATATTTAGGAGCCTAACATTTTCCTGATTCTTACTAGGCTCTAAAGAGGTTATATTTCTAGTTCAGTGGTAGAATATTGTCTAACACATGCAAGACTCTGGTTTCAGTCCCTAGCACTTCAAAAACAAAACAAACAAAAAGTATTTAAAAAAAATTTTAAAAAGGACACATAGAGCCCAAGTATTATTACTTTAGCAGTAAATATCCATATATCACTTTTTTGAGTTGTAAATAAAATTTCTTCTTCAGTATCAAAATAATTTAAGATCATAGTATTTAGTTTTATTGTTTATGGATGTAGTCTTATCCTACCAACACTCCCCACTGCCTCTCCAAGTACTACTAAGTATAACTTGGCCTCTGTAATAGTTGTTATAAATGAAATTTTTCATGGAGAAAGAAATTCGTGTTATGGACTAGAGTAGGATTTTTTTCTTTTAATTGGCTTTACCTCTTAGTAAACTTAGAGGTTTTGCAGACATTGGTTTGCTGTGCCAAACCCAATAGTCCCTAGAGACGATATAAATTTAGACAAAAGAGCCACAGAATAAACTGCTGGTGTAGAAGAGTTGGGAGAAACACAGCGAAATTTGTCTCGACTCTAATTATTAAATCGTGTTTCTTCAGTAGCTTAATGTTTACAGCAATCAGTGTTTCTATCTTCTTCCTCTCTTCAGCCCTGAACTCTTGGATCTTTTGCCTGCATTCACTTTAGATTGTAAGCCTAACTTAATATTATCCCAGTTATATGAACTTACCCTTAGATCTCCTTTCTCTTAGAGTTCATCTTATTTTCCAGTAACTCCTATTAGTTCTTATGCTTACTATTTTTCTCTCACGTTGTTATTTTCATGTTTCTCAAATTTCCTCTTCCCACATTATGTATTGTAAGTAAAATTGAAATACATGCTGCTGGAGAAGAGTGAAAACAGTTGTTATCTATATTCATTCAGGTTATTAGCAGCAGCTCCTTTTTCTTCACACATACTTAACTAAAAAGACAACCATTTTACACTTACTTGTTACAAATGCTAGGCCATGTATACCTATGAGTCAGCAAGACAGGAGTTATTCTTTGTATTGTACAGATAAGAAACTGAGACTTGAGACATTACTTAAATTGCCAAAGCCAGTTGATGTTATGCCAGAATTCACAGAAATTTAAGAAATGTAATGAAAATTTGAGTACTCAGGAGTTCATCTGTGTAAAGTGATTTTTCTGAGGTCACCACACTTAAAGTTGGGCTAAAACTCAAAATTTCTAACTTCTGATACAGTGCTTTTTCATGATATGCTTTCTTTTCCCAAGGTAAAAAGCTGTATGTTACAGTACAAGTACAATTGCAGTGTTTTTCCTTAAAATGTTTGAATTTGGATTGGAGATGGAAGAGAAACATACACTGCAACTACATTTATTCTCCCACAAGGTGGTCATATACATAAAATGCAGACAAATATTGATTACATTTTGAACTGTTCTGTGATATTTATTTACTTATTTATTTATTTATCTTTGAGATAAAGTCTCACTGTGTTGCCCAGGCTAGCCTGGAACTAGCTATGTGGACTAGGCTGGCCTCAAACTTGAATCGATTTGCTTCAGCTTCCTGCGTCCTTGGATTACAGATGTACCACCATGCTCTGTTCTGTGATTTTAAAATTAAATTGAAGGTAAAAATCATCTTTAAAAAGTTCTAGCTTAGCACTTTAGTGCATGCCTGTGATCCCAGTAACTTGGGAGACTGAGGCAGGAGGATCACAGGTTCAAGGACAGAGCCTGAGGCAGGAGGATCACAGGTTCAAGGACAGAGCCTAATGGAAATCTTGTCTCAAAAATCAAAAAGGGGCTTGCAGGATATAGCTTAGTGGTAGAGCATTTGCATAACATGTGCAAGACCTTAGATTCAACCCTCAAGTACTGCAAAAAAAAGCAAAATAGACCAAAAAAAAAAAAACTTCTAATATTCTTTTCCTATTTCCCCTTTTTAAAATTTTGTAAAGTCATTCAGAACAGAAACTGGAGAAGTATAAAAGTATTTAAGAAAAAGTTCCACTTGAGCCAGGTGTGGTGGCTCAAGCCTGTAATTCCAGCACTCAGGAAGCTGAGTCGAGAAGATGATTTTGAATTATAGGGCAGTCTGGTCTACATAGCAAGTTTCAGGTGAGCCTGAGCTACATAGTGAGACCCAATCTCCCTCCAGCTTCACCAAAGAAAACAAAACGACAAAAAGTTCCACTTATGTGTACAGAATTTTGAACAATCAAGTTCTGAAGGTGAATCTCAAAATTAATAGGTATTTGCTTTTTAACTCTTGTTAAAAATTTTTTCTGAAATGCTTTTTTTTCTTAACTGAGTTGAATTTATACATTTATTAGCTTACTAAAGGTCTTTCCATGCTTCAGAGCTATTCTGTATATCTGTTAATTTTCATTATTTCATAATACAAATACAGGAATAGTACATGGACTGAATGTATTGATTTCAAGATTACTTGTGAATCCCAGTTTCAGGGCTGTTGTTTTCAATAAGAAATTTGGTTATTTGTGGTTTCTGGCTTGATAAAGTTTAATAAACTCAGATTTGCTGTAAATATGGTCTTTTGTGTATTTATCTCCTTTCTTCTCTTCTCTTCTCTTCTCTTTTCTTTTCTTTTTTGGTGGTGCTTGTTAGGGGTTGAACCCAGGGCCTCACAGAATACTTTGGAAGTTCTCTAACACTAGACTACACTCCCAGCCCATTTTTTATTTTTTATCTTGAGACTCATAAGTTATGCAGGCTGCCTGTGGCCTCCGAACTTTGTACCATTCTGCCTCTACCTCCCAAATTGCTGGGATTACAGGCTTGAACCACTGTGCCTCTTCTGAAACAGGATCTTTAATAAATAAACAATTACAGCCGGGCGTGGTGGCACACGCCTATAATCCTAGCCGTTCGGCAGGCGGAGGCAGGAAAATTGCAAGTTCGAGACCAGACGCAGTCTGTGTAATTTAGCGAAACCCTGTCTCAAAAAGTAAAAAAAAAAAAAAATGGGCCGGGGCGCAGCTCAGTGGTCCAGCACTTGCAGAGCATGCAGGCGCGAGACCCTGGGTTCAACCCCCAGTACCGCAAATAAATAAATAAATAAATAAATAAATAAATAAATAACTTATAATTTTATAACAATACTATATGAAAAACTTAATACCAAAATGGAAAAAGAAAACCAGCCTAGGAAATGAGAATTTTGGGGAGGATTTTTAAATTCAACATATTTTTAAGTTGGATTCTAAGTTAATAAATTGTAGCTGGTAAGATGAAAATAATCACTGGTATTCTAGGAGGATATGAAATAATATTGTAATAGTGTTGCCCCTCAGAAAATTGGTCATTATGAATAACATTGTGAGATGATATTGCTCAATCTACCTTTTTTGTCTGCCTAAGGAAGAATAGATTTTTTTCCCTGCTAGATGGCAATATTTGACATATTGCATTCCATATATTTCAGAAATATATACGTCTCTGGCGTTGACATTGTTGTTGTTAAATGCCATTGAGTTGTGTCCGACTCATAGCGACCCTCATAGGGTTTTCAGTGGCAGATTGTTTCAGGATTGCCTTGGGAGTGGGTTGCCATGTCCTTCTCCCATTTTTGCAATGCTGGGAATTGAACTGTGGACCTCAGAGACTGCAGAGCAGCGCTCTACCAACTGAGCTAAATCCCACCCTGGCCCTGACTTAGTGTGTATATTTATCTTTACTTTGATATCTCATAATTATTAGATTTCAGAATGATTTTCATACTTCAGAGAAGCCACTACCTCCCAAAACTTTTTCTTAAGAGAATGAGGAAAAAGTGTAAATTTTCACTGTAAAGACCTTACTGTTAAATATATTTGCAGAATTATATTCATGAAAGTAAAACTGTTCTCAGTGTTTCAATTAAAATTTAATGTAGATGGTAGGTACTGTAAAGCCAAAGTAATTAAAAGGAAAAAGATATTTTAAGAAAGTGACTCATTTTACTTATATGAATATATATTTGCTTATGTTTCGACAGAGAATGAAATTGAGGAAGAGAGTTGGTGTTCTGGTGGTTTATGGAGATAGTTGACCAGAGATTGCTTCTTAGCTGAGTTGCTGTCTGAATAGGCTGTTAGCAATTGTTTCTCTGGCAGCAGATCTTGTTCATCATGATTGCATCATTTCTGGGAGAATGGCCAAGGTCCGCAGCCTCAGTACAAAGACTGTCTGAAGCATATGAGGTCTGTTCTCTTTCTGAAGCGGCACTCCTCTTCCTGCCAGTCCTCTTCACAGGATTACTGAAGCAGACTTGTTCTGAATTTCTTTCATTGGATTGGCTGTTTATTGGACTCTGGTCTCCCAGCTGCTTCCGGCTCACCTGTCTGATGCAATTTCTTCTTCTGCAATCTCTGTCGTAATTGTTCTTAAAACACTTTTTGTCTGTCTTCTCTAATTTTGACCAGACAGATCTCATGGGTCTTGGACTTTCAGCAACTCACATAGAGAAAAGATTTATCAGAATGATAATATAAAGATTATTTGCCAATTCTAAGCCCGGTTAGCCAGATCTCGGAAGCTAAGCAGAGTTGGACATGGTTAGTACTTAGATGGGAGACCACCTGGGAATACCAGGTGCTGTGAGCTTGGGAGAATGACCCTGCAACCCACTCCCAAAAAACAATCAGCCATTGAAAACCCTATGAATAGTAGAGAAGCACTGACAATAATGTTTTGTCTGTTGTACACAGGGTCACTATGAGTTGGACACCTACTCCAAGGCACCTAACAACAACAAGGCCAATTAAAGAGGCATTAACAGGCCACTTTTGGCATATTTTACTTAATATCTTTTTCCCTAGAAACTACCTGAAAAGGATGACTGTTCAAAAGAGTATGCAGTATTGGAAGACAGGTTGATTCTGTTTGTGGATTAAAAAATGTAGTAATACTGCTGTGGCTTCTGATGGATTATTAATTAATTGATAAGAAAGTGAGATTCTGGTACATTCATTTTCCCCTTGCTGTACACTCATACTTATTTCTCTTTGTTCTTCGTGTCTTTCCTCTTATTTACTGTTGCTAAAGAAGTTGCCACCTCCTTTGGCTTACTTGATTTCTTTTTATTATTACCTGCATACTTTTTGTGTTTTAATTCTGAGAATCCTTTTTAAATCTCTTTTTGAAGAAGGGTTTATTTTCCAGTTTTTAAAAAATTAGAAATCTGTAAAATATCAACATAAAGTGAATTTCCTCTGATGGTTGGTAACAAGTCTGATGAACAGCTCTTTCATCATGTTTCCATTGTGAGGTTCACCACAAGTAGAATTGACCCCCTTTTTTCACTCTTTCCTGTAGGATAGTTAGGACAGAATGAGGGGAAAGAAAAGAGTAGTGTAGACTTAGAGTTAATAGACATTGGGTAGGCCTGTGCCTGGCTGGAGAGTAAATTTGACATTTGATTAAAGAAAAGTCTCTGAATTTGGGCTTAGTTCAGTGAAACAGAAAAGAACCTCCTAGGAGGCAGTGGGGAAAGGAAATGGAAGCCAACGAGAAGGATTAGCCAGTGACATAAGTATTTACCATTTCTTAAAGGTAATTTCCTTCCCTACTCATTATTTAGTTTGTAGAAAATAGAGTATGCAGGTTAAAGGATTAGAAATTTGGTATTGGGTGGAGAATAAGATGGTAAGCAAGGCAGAACAATATATAGAAATGAAATTAGTTACCATTAATATATCTGTAGAATTTCATTTTGTGTGTCCATCCATGTTACTTCTTCATATACTAATTTATGTCTCAACTTTTTCTAGGTCTTCAGAGCTACTGGCAGATAATTTTGGGGATTTCATATTCAGAGGTCTATATTAAGGTGACTGACCCAATCCTTTTGTTATGTTTTTGCATTTTAATAAATGCTGAAATCATATTACTGTAATGGTGGTTACAATTCACTCAGCAAATATTTCTTGAGCTCTCTTTATGTGTCAGGCATGGATGGTATTGGCCATTGGAAATGTGTTATCTACCATCAAGTCAGACTCCATTCATAGTGACCCTACGTACAACAAAACTAAACACTACCCAAATTTGTGCTATGCACACATTGTTTTCATGTTTTAGCCCAGTGTTGCAGACACTGTGTTTCTTCTAATTTTGAGTCACGCCACATCATCAGAAGGAGGTCCTAGGGACTTTAGTCCATTCCTGTCATTAAGATTGGCTTTCCTTTAAGGAGGCAACTCTTCCCCAGTCATTTCTTGAATGCCTTCCAACCTGCAGGTCTCATTTTTGGGCACTATATTCCAAGTGCTTCTCTGCTGTTTATATGGTTTTCAATTGCTAATTGTTTCTGGAATGGGCTGCCAGGTCCTTCTCCCTAGTGTGTCTTAGTCTAGAAGCTCAGCTGAAACCTGTCCACCATGGGTGGTCCTGCTTGTATCTGAAATACCAGTGGCATAGCTTTCAGCATCATAGCAACACACAAGCCCCACAGCATGGCAAGCTGACAAACACATGGGAATTGGAACTATACCAGTGGATAAAGCAGACAAAAATCGATGTCCTGTAAAGTTTGTGCTCTTAGTAGTAAGAGATATATCTTAAAATTGTTTCATGTAGAGATAGTTAATTCTTACAACTCTTCATGACAGAGACATCAAACTATCCAATTAAATTAATAACTGCTATAACTATTGAGCTGGATAAACTATAGTAAAGCTAGGGTTTAGCTCAGTTGGTAGAGTGCTGCTGTGCACTCTCTGAGGCCCTGGGTTTGATCCCCAGCACCACAAAAATAGAAAAGGCATGGCATCCCACTCCTGAAACAATCCTGAAAAAAATCAGCGTTTGAAAACCCTATAAGGGTCACTGTGAGTCAGACACAACTCGATAGCACCTAATAACAACAACAAACTATAGTAAGTGTGTATTGTCTTGGGTTATAAAACAAGAGTATAATAATAAGAAAATATTGCATCTAGGTAATGTATTAAAACTTCAGTTAACTTTCAAACAGCTACATTTTATACAGTTATTTAGAGAAATAACTATACATAGGATTATATATGAAAAGTTAGGATTTGTCATCAGGATTTAAATTTAGAAGTCTCATGAAAGCATTATTTAGAACAATATGGCCAAGCTAACCTATGTCAAAGAAAACTAGACAAAAAGAAATGAGAAGAATTTATGAAAGAGAAATTTATAATTAACTTTTTAAATATTAAAGTTATTTTTCAACTATCCAAAATAGCTAGGCTAGAATCTAGCTTCCCTTCCTCTTTTCTCCTCTCCCTTCCTCCTTCGTTCCTTTGATGGAGACTTACTATGTACTCCAGTCTAACCTCAGACTCAAGATCCTCAGCCTCCTGGGTGCTGGGATTACAGGTGTGTGTCACCACACCCAGCAGCCCTTGGGTTAGGATTTCATGGGTAATCTAGAAATCATTTTATTTTATTTTATTTTTTCAGTCCTGGGGTATTGCACCCAGTGCCTCACATATGCTAGGCAAGCATTCCACTACTCAGCAGCACCCCTAGATCTAATTTTTATTTTTTTATTTTTTGAGCCAGGATCTTGCTTAGTTATAGGGGCTGTCTGTGGCCTCAAACTCAAGATCTTCCCATCTCTGCCCCGTTAGTCACTGGGATTATAGACATGCACCACTGTGCCCAGCACTTTTTAAAAAATGTTTTTTGAAAATATAACACGTGATTTAGATCCTTTTACTGATCAAAGGAGGTAGAATCTTCAGACTGTCTTCTGGTTGTCTCGTCAGGCACCTTCTGGGCATGTTGCTTTGTTGGATTTTTTGTTTGTTTGTTATCAGAATTATCTGGTGCTACTAAAATTAGAGAAAGTTGTAATCAGCAGTCTCTAATATTTAATTTTGCCCTTTTGGACTTATTTAATAAGTGGTCTCTGTTTTGACATTTGCAGATTTTACTTCAGTTTCCTAAAGGGTTAGAGGATGTACTACGAAAATCTATGTCTGAGTATATTGTTTGAAAAAGGGAATATTTATGTGTAAATTTGGCCCAAAGACAGAAATGTATCAGTCAGCTTTCTCTTATGAACTGTGAGGAAGCAATAGGAAAAGTTAAACTCCTTTTCATTTCAGTTCTCTTTTAGCAGTGTCACATTCAGTTGGGTGGAAATAGGTATGCTGCTACACTTGGATTTGGAGAGTCCTAGGTCTGTTGGTAAAATCTAGCTCTTTCAAAGCATAGATGCCAAGAAAAACTGCTTAGTTTATAACTATTTGAGCATCTTAAACAAATGACTCAGTAGTATTATCTTTAGGTGTTCTTTAAAATCTTTGCCTGATTTGCCATTCATAATTAGTTTTCTTATCCGTATTCTTCATCATATATTGAAACATCTCAAGTTTGCAACATGTCAAATCAGCAGCCATTTAAAATGTGCATTAACCCCTGGGTTAACTCAGTCAGTATCATGTACTTTTCTTTCCATTTAATTTTTTTAGTATTGATGCTTATTTGACTTTTCTCCTATCTTATCATCTTATTATCTTACCATAAATCAGAATATCAATCATGATTCTTTGTAGTCTTTTTTGTAAAAATCTTTATTAATTTGTGTTCTTGACTTTCACATTGACTTCTTCCCTCCTACATAAGGTGCTTCTTTCTTCATCCTTTTAATGACTTTGTTCATATAAAACCACCAGCCAGGCATGATGACACACTCCTGTAATCTCAGTTGGAAGATTGAAGGAGGATCAGGAGTTTGAGGCCAGCCTGGGCAACATACCAAGTTCCAGGCTAGCCTAGACTATCCAGTGAGACCCTGTCTCAAGTAACAAAAACAAGTGGGTGTAGTGGTTCACATCTGTAATCCCAACAACTCAAGAGGCAAAGGCAGGAGGATTGCAGGTTTGAAGCCTGTGTAACTTAGTGAGACCCTGTCTCAAGATGAAAAATTTAAAAATGGTCTAGAGATACAGCCCAGTGGTAGAGTACTTGCAAAATATGTGGAAGGCCTTGGGTTCAACCTTCATGTCCTTTAAAAAAAAAAAAAAAGCTTAAGTAAATAAAACTACTGATGTAAAAATCATGCACAGTATGCTTTTTCTCCTTTTTACCACACCTCCAAATTACTTCTGCTTTTCCACTCATCAGTCATTTTTTAATCTTTTTCTTCCTGAATTCCTCTGGTTTATGGTCACCAAGGCAAAGTATCCTTACTGCTTTTCTGTACAACATTCTCTAATCTTTATTATGAAACTGCTCTTTGTTGTTTAAGGTTTTTATGTTGTCTTCTATATAGAGACACGTGCATGCACACTAATTTTTAAAGTGATTTTTAAGTTTGTGGCAAAATTGAGCAGAAGGTGCAGGACTTTTTATATATCCTCTGTACCCACACATGTATTTCCTCTCCAGCAGTGTATATTACTGCACAAGTGCAGTTAGTTAAAATAATTGCATCTTCCCCCAAAATTATAGTTAAAATGAAATTTTTTTAAGAAAGTATCTGTTGTTACAAAAGCCAATAAGAAGCAGTTACATCTCAAACAGAATCAGCAAACTGATCTCTTCTTTCCTGTTTAATTTGAAAGAAATAATGTAGACCACTGGTAAAACTGCATTTATTTGTGGCCTAGAAAGAGTTTAAATCAAGACCTGGAATTGTTAGTTTAAATTTGTTTGGTGGTTCTAGACGTCCAGAAAAAATTGTTTGATAGACAGCTGGAGAGTGGGAGAAATATGCTTATTTGTGACCTAGGCAGAGTATTACTTTCCTTTTGGCTGAAAAGAAAACAATTAAAATAGAAATTAAAGAGTAAGCATAACTTTTTAGTCATGTTACTTTGTGAAACATTAATGAAATACAATATGCAGTGAACATACGATGTATAATTATCCTTTAATAGCCTTATTCAAACTGGGCACTGTGGTGCTTGCCTATAATCCCAGAGACTGGGGAGGTGGAGGCAAAAGGATCACAAGTTCCAGGCCAGAGGCAACATACATAACTTATAAGACCCTATCAACAGATAAATAGTTAAGAAAGGACTGGGAGTGCAACTCAGTAGTAGAGCACTTAAAAAGCATGTGTGAGGCCCTGGGTTCAGCCTCCCAGTACCACAATAAATAAATAAACAAATAAATAGAAGCCTTATTCAAAAAAAATAGAAGAATATTCTTAGCATTTAGGATGAACTTGAAGAATTATCTGGTTACTCTTACTGGATATTTTCCTTTTCTGTAGCAGGATTCCTCATGTCCATAACATGTTGGCTGAGGCTCTGCGGCTCACCCCCACTCTCAGAGTGGTCAGTCTCCATTAATTGGACCCCGTGATTTCCATTCTCTGCTGTGTTGGACGTCATGAGCATTGCAATCCCTCTGGGAGTCACCACACCAGATACATCCTACTCAGATATGGCTGCAGGATCAGAGTAAGTACCACTTCCTCGGTAGTAGGTGCATTACCAGTTTGTATGGAAACTATTTTCTTATAGTTAGTTAATAAGCTATATGTAGCATTTTCTTAACCAAAGCCTGTCCCACCATAAATGACATTAGATCTTGCCCTCCCCAACCCACCCCCAAAAGAAGCTGGAAGGAAAAAGGAATTAGAAGGGGGAGGAAAATTGCTTTTAGGGAGGGATTGCTGGGTAAATAATTAATAGAATCAAAGTTGCAAAGTAGTGATTACATTTTCCTTTGTTTTGATGGGTGGGGAAGGTTGAAATAAAGTAGGTTTTATTACCTGCTTCTATAGAGTTAATGATTATTTTGATGGTGGGAGATAAGGAGGTTTTCTTTCCAACTGATTTCCTTTGAAGGCCTCTTCCTATGTACTTCCCATTGTTCTAGAGTAAAGGGGCTGAAACTGTATATGGGCAGGTTGCATAGATCTTCTGACTTTTGGGATAGAAAACATGGAGAGCAGTGTCATCTGTTTTTTATAATATTCATTGCCTAGAAAGAGGACCTTCAAAATCAGTGGTACCAAACTTTTTTTTCAGCTAAGCGCAGCATTAGGAATTCAGAGTTTGTCGAAAAACCCAATCCCTAAAATAGACTCTCAGTTCTTGAAGAATTTAAATGCCAAATGACAATGAAGGTAGGCCTTCATTATACAACTTTATATATTCAGTTAAAAAACAATTAGCTTTTTGTATCCCCTCTCTTTTAAGTTGTCCAAGAATCCCCCTGCTCACAGATTCCCCCTCTTGTCCTTTTACCTCCCTTGTACCCAATCTTCCTTGCTTACAGAAAGGAAGTGGAAGCCCCCTACCTTTCAAGACGAAGTGGCACTACACCAGGATGTGAAAGTCCAGCGAAAGAGACCCAAGGGGCCTAGGGGGCAGCACACCCCCAGAAGCCAAGTCTATTCCAGGCAGTACCAGGGATTAGGGTCTGGGCTGGAAAAATCCTGGTGTTTTGAATATGTTCAGGTCCAGTTCAGACTCTTGATCCCACAGCCACTTCTTGAGTGAGGTGGGTGTTGCTCTAATTCCCCTGTTTCTCTTGCGATTTTCATAGTCCCTGGGGATTCTTCCCCCTTCAGCAAAACAAAGCAACTATACCAGAATTTTGGGTTCTACAGCATCCCTTATTAATAGTGGTCTTCTTCCTTAAAACTGAGAAAATTATTAAAGCGCATGTATATTTCTTCATAAGGCCACCTGCTGTTACCCATTTATTGGGTTCCTTAAAGAGGAAGACTTAAAATAATTCTACCCTAGGAAGTAATATATAATATTCCAGGGTAGTCTGGAATTGAAAGCACTTTTCAAGCTTATTCCCATATAAAAATGAAGAGGGAGGGTGGGGGAGTGGGGAAGGGGTGGATTGTATTCCTTATAGAGCTTTTTGTTCTTGTTTTCTTTTGTTTTTTATTTTTTGCATGCCAAAGAGATTTAGTTATGCCATTAGCTGAGACTTCCCATTTATAACTGTGTCTCTAAACAAAGTACTCAGAAATCTTCATTAGTAGATAACCCAGTTGTATAAGTATTCATAGATTTTTATAAAGTCAGCTATTTACCTGCTATGATATGGTAATAGACTGTATAGGTAGACAGCGTTAACATTTGTGAGAAATTTCAACAAAGAGGTTAATTGGTTATGTTTGGAATTAGTAGAAAAACAAACACAAAGCAGTTATTCTTACAAATGGTATTTTCCCCATAGTATAGTATTAACTTCCCATAAATATTGCTGGGGAATCCAGGAGTGACTGCAGAAATGAAAATACTTCTGGTCCACAGATTTGACTGAAATATATCGTAGGATTTCTTGAACTTTTTCATCTATTATCTTCAGACAAACTTCTGAAACTGTGGTCACAAGTAATTTCACATTTATTCATTTAGTAGTAGTATAAAGAAGAGAGTGTCGATAACTTACGTAGTATCCTTTTAAGTTATTAATGATATTTGTGAATGCTTCATCATGCCTCTTCCACTATTCTAAGCACTCTTAAGATTAAACCTGGTATTAAGGGCAGCATACTCAACCAAGGAAAAGACCTAGACATTACTTCATGAGATTTTAAATCTGATGATAGTAACATGCAATATGCATTTTTTTAATACTTGTAGGAAAACTTGTAGATGTAACAAAGGAAGGAAAGATTTTTCTGAATTTCCAACTCTGCCCTAACAGAATTTCAATCACTTTTCAAGAGGTGACATTATAACAGCGGATTGCATATTGTACTTTAAATACAATTGGTGGAATATATCTGTTGTGAGCCTATTTTCTCTTTATGTGCCCAGTTGTTACAGCAATTCAGTCATAGAGAGAAAGGCTGCATTATAGTGGCAAAAAGTAGTCTTCTAATGAAGACCTATAATCCTAATACTGCTTTTTTTGTGTTTTCGATTTTTGCAGTGTTGGAAATCAAATCCAGGTCCTCACACATGCTAGGCAAACACTTTACCACTGAGCTACTTCTCCAGCCACTAATCCTCTAAATTTTTAATCCATATTTTAAAATATAGTAAAGAATTGATGTGTATGTCAGGGAATATTGTAGGAAATCCTGTAGTTACCTGTCAGCATCTTTGTATTTAATCAGTAACGCATATAGAAATTTGAAAGATTTCTCATCAAAATATATGAGTTTAAATTTTAGATTAGGCATGCATAGCAGTATATTAAATGCTATGCTTGAGTAGAGAGTATTGAGTAGTAGGATGGCCTGTTAACCTCCACAATATACATTTTATTTTTATTCCCTAGACTTGCACATGAAGTGCATATGTTCATATTTACCCAGTTTGGAGATGGGTAAGATATAACCAACATAGATCCATCTCCATGGCCATCTTTTATTCCATGCAACTTTCCTTTTTCCTGTCCCCCGCCCCCAAAAAATCCATTTCTAATATACAGCTGTCATGTTTCACCCCATGTGTTTAATGGTACCAAATCTCCTATGTAAAATATGTACAATTCTTTGGAATATTTGTTTATCTAGTAGTCTTCCTAGTAAATTAACTATGTATAAATCCATTACTTTCTTTTAAATGTCCATCATAGAAACTAAATTCTACCTTCATTTTATTAATGCTTGTCTGCCTCTGGTTTCATTTAGGAAACCCCACCTGTTTCCTAATACTCAGAGCTGATTGCCTCTCAGTGAGCCATGTTCAGATCATCTTTTTTTCAAGAATACTGACCTGCATTCTTGATGTATCCTCCCACCCCCAGATCCCATCTTGCAGACACTGTCAAGTAATAAAATGCATGCACTTCACTAACAGAGAATACTTTCCTATGTCTAAAGTTCTTCTTCACCTAGAAATTACCTTTGCTGGTATTAATAAGATCCCTTCTCACAGTTTTGGAGCATAAAACTGGGTGAGTTGGATACATACCTCAGAATTTTTTTTATCCCACTCTTCACAATTGATGTGCTACATTGAATTGCACACTTTATTCCTGCCAAGTACTACAATGTATATCTTGAAGCAGGAAAAATATCTGTTACTTGAAGCAAACTGTGAATTATTTGATTCCCTAAAAGACCCATTGATCTCTAAGGTTGAGTTATGCTTGTCCTTGGAGTTTCTAATGTGTGAAGCTCAGTTCCAATTCATATAAATTACAGACAGTCTATTTTCAGTTCTGCTGAGTCATACAATTACATTCCATAGTTATTTTTCAAAATTCCCCAAAATGTAACAAGGTAAAAATTAAATTTGAAGCTAATTTTTATTTCAAAAAAATTCAGTTTCATCTTTGGCCTTATATGCCTTGTTGTTATCAAGGAAAGGCCTATATCAAACTTATAACTTTGAATACATTTCTGATTCTTTTATAATAAATTTTGCCTGACTAGTTTATTTTCCACTCATTGAGGATACAAAAAGATTCTAAACCAAACTTCATACTAAGTCTGGTTAATAAGAGCATAGTGGAAAAGATTCAGGCTTTGGAGTCAGATGTTGTTTTAAATCCTGGCTCTGTCAGTTAATAACCTTGGAGAAGTCATGTAATCTCACCACCTCAGCTTCACTTCCCCTTCTGTAAAATTGGGGTGCTGTTTATCATGTTTAATGATTGGAGAAATTAAATGCTTTAAAATATGTGAAGCAAATAATTGGTGATTCACAACAGTAGCTACTACTACTGTTACTATTTTTCTCTAGACTAACATAACTTTCAAGTTGTTTTGCTTATTTGAAGTTGTATGGTATTACCATGCAGCTGATAAATAATTATATCCTTGATATGCTTGCATGTCATTGGTGGATGAGAAATTATTACTCTTACATGTGAAAGGTGTTTGGGGGTTCATCAAGATGAGAGGTGTAATAAATATAAGATGCTATTGTTTTTACCTGTACTTTCTTCAGGGTATCCTGTCTTGGTAGTGAATGGAAGAGGGCCTGGTCCCTGGGGCAGTGCAGAAGGCACTTTCATCATCTCACTCACTGCAAATGTCATGTGAGGTTTCATGGAAGTATTAAGAGATCCAATTAAGAAGAATAGTTCTGAGTCTAAACCAGCCCAGAGTGGCTTCTCTAGGGGAAACTCCCCGCTCAGCTGGTACGTTTGTGTTTGTCATTAGGGACACCTTGTACCCCAGGTGCCTGCCTTGAGACATCTGCCTGTACTGGCTTCATGTTACACACAAATCCACATTCAGTAACACTCCCACTGTTATGTATAGGCTTAGCTATGTTGATCAGATTGTTTCACTGAGTTTTTTCTTGTTCTAGTGGCTGGTGGTTGTGGAAAGAGAAGGGGTTAGAATGGGAAGTGAACTATTAGCTTAAAGGAAGATTAGGTGTTACGCTATCATGCATTGCTTTTCGCCTTTGTGCAGCCCTGAATCTGTGGAGGCTAGTCCAGCAGTTAATGAGAAGAGCGTGTATTCCACTCATAATTATGGGACCACTCAGAGGCATGGGTGTCGAGGACTGCCTTATGCTGTGAGTATGCATTTGTTTCTCTCCAGAGCAGTGATCTTCCTGGAGTGTAATCCATTCTTATACATTGTGACTTTCTTGAAATGTTTATATGCAGCATGACGAAGTTGCCCCTTTTGCACTTCCCTGCCTCCAGCGGACGTCTAGCCCTGCATCATTGTTCTTGTTTTTATGTCCCAGTTGACCTTGGCATTTTGTTTTATCACTTTCCTGGTTGAAGCCAAAAAACAAAGGGTACTACTTTCTTCTTTCTTTCCATATGTACCATACTTTAGGGGAGAGAGGGGCCAGTGTTTGGACACTGTTGATTTAAAAAATCTTATTTTCAGGATCATAATTACGGAGCCCCTCCTCCTCCGACACCTCCTGCTTCTCCCCCTGTCCAGACGATCATCCCTCGTTCTGACCTGAATGGCCTGCCGTCGCCCGTAGAGGAACGCTGTGGAGACAGCCCGAACTCTGAAGGAGAGACTGTTCCTACCTGGTGTCCTTGTGGTCTTTCTCAGGATGGCTTCCTTCTCAACTGTGACAAGTGCAGGTAAGATCCTGTTCCATCTAAATTCAAGCCTGGGTTGCTGGGATTAGGGTTTCTTATTAGTAGGGAAAAGCTCAAAGTATTCTTTCTTGTGTTTGTTAATGTAGATGATTCCTTAGTGCTCCTTGGCTCGAATTCTCTGCACTAGGTGAGAATTGCTGACAACAAGGAATGAGAGATTGATGTTAAAGCTATTGAATTTGATATGAAATTTAATGTCCTGGAAACATTTGGTAGGTGGGAGGGAGGGGGTAGTATTCACAGAGATACTTCTCCCATGTGTGCTATGATGTGCTGCATGCTGTTGGAAGGACTACTTTAAGTTTATTTTCCCTCTTTAGGGGAATGAGCAGGGGGAAGGTTATTAGACTTCATCGGCGGAAGCAGGACAACATATCAGGTGAGCAGAAGGTGGGTTAAGCCCACATTTTGGAATGTACATATTTTGTGATTTGAATGTTCTCTCAAAAATCACATGGTCCCCAGCTCTTTTCATGGAAAGAGGGAAGTCATCTCAAATGACTATATAGTTCTATCATTGTGAATTAAACGTATCTGGAAACAGTATTTTAGTCCTGTAGCAATTAAAGTGAGCATCCCCCACTTCACCAAACTCCCTGCCATGCCAAAAAAGAATCCTTTTTCTTTAAATTGTCCAGTCTCAAATTGTTATACTATGAGGCAGTGGAGCTAGGAACTAAATACAAGGAGAAACACAGGTGCAATGTATAACATGGTTTATATACTTAAAGCCAGTGACAAAAGGAATCTTGTTTTCATAAGGCAGGTGGGTATATCTGTTGCTACAGATGATAAAGTTAATAGTAGAAGTATCGACTTAACGGATTTGAGGCACATATGAAGGAGTAAGCTGCTGTAATTACGCTTTTGAAGCTCTCAGTCCCTGAACTGTGAAATCACATTTTTTAAGGTGGGGATAGCAGTGCAACAGAAAGCTGGGATGAGGAGCTTTCTCCTTCCACTGTGTTGTATACAGCAACACAGCACACACCTACAAGCATCACCCTAACCGTTAGAAGAACCAAACCCAAGAAGCGGAAAAAGAGTCCAGAAAAGGGTCGTGCAGCACCAAAGACGAAGAAAATCAAGGTATGGTGGGTAAAAATATCTTAAATAGAAATCTATCTAAAATACCACAAATTTTGGAACAAGAATTTACCAAAATTCTTTTAAGAAATTTGATCCAGATGTATGAAGGGCCACTTTTGCTGTACTTGCAAAAATCAGCTAATCTGTGTTAACGTACGTATAGACCAACCTCTCTTCTACCACACCATATCATCACCACTGGCTCAAAGTTTTTCTCCAACCCCCATCCCAGGTATGACGTTCCCACCCTACCTGGCAGAAGCCCATATGTGTTGCAGCCTCGAGTCTAGGCCTCCACTATCCTTGTAGTATAGTCCACCTCTCAGCCCCAGAGCAATCTGAAAATCTTGTCCGGTTATGTGCCCACCTCATGTTGTTGGATTGATTGTTTTCCCTTGTTTCTTAAAAAAAAAAAAAGAAAGGAAAAAACAAGGAAAAATCAGGAAACATCTCTTGAATGGTCAGCTTTCCTCAGTGTCATTGTCACTTTCCTGTATTCTCAACTAAAAAGTCTCCAGGAGAAACTTCTTCTATGCATTCTTTCTTCCCCATCACAGCAACTCTGTTGCTCCTAGGTGACTTGCCCACCCCTTGTAAAGGGGATTGGTCTTTGTTTCTTTCTTAACTTCAAAACTGGTAAATCTGCAATTTAAGGTTTTTAATTAGTTTTTCTCTTAGTGTCAAGAGTGCATATAGGATTTAAGTGGTGCATGCTCTTCCCTGTTAATTACGTAGTACACCTTCGAAACTACTAGAAATAGTATGAGTTTGTTGGCTTCAAGCTACCCCTATTCTTGGTAATAGTTTGGGGGAAATTCATTGTATTTGTTACACAAGAGAGAAGGGGATAGAATAGAACACTAGTTCATGCCTTAATTTTAGTCTCAGATGGATTTAACTGTCATTCTTGGTACCAAGTTTTGTTTTGTTCTACTTGTTTTCCTCTTTGGGATAGGCATTTCGAGAGGGATCCCGGAAGTCCTTGCGGATGAAGGTAAGGGGTAATCTTCCCTGATGCTGTGTTTTACTTCACTGTGATCTTGCATTTTGGTCAGCTTCTTTCCTGACATTGATGGTCTGGAAATCTTGGAAGTCTGCTTTTCATTAGTTTGTAATTGTTGCCATTCAGTTTTTGTAGAACTTTTCTCCAAAGTAGATTTTCTTGTCCATTTTCTGAAATATTTTCCTTTTCTGTAATCAGCCTTAATTTATTGGTTTTTCATTAACTGCTTTTCTGGAGGGTAAGTGACATTTTGTCGAACAAAATGAAGCTGATGTGTTTTGTCACTATGATAGGGCTCAGCCTCAGGAGTGAAGTTTTTCTTGTAATGATGCAGGATGTCTTGTAATGATGCAGGGATGTACACTCCCTGGCACCACGTGGACTTTTACTCCTACCAGTTAGAGGGGTATTTATTAGCAGGAAAGTTGTATTAGTGATAGGAATTAGACTTACTGTAATTCAGCTGTTCTTCTTGGCATATCTGTTTGCTGGAGAAGACTCATATAATGCTAATATGTTTCTTCATTTACCAAATAAAAGAACTTAATGAGGCATGATTTTGTAAAGAGGTTGGAGAACAGAGAAACCATATGCAATGTTTTAAAAGGATTTTTAGGTACTAACTGATAAAAACTAATTGCTGAGAAGAGATTTGAATACTGCCTGGCATCTTTTTTTAACTATGTATGGATAGAAGGGCAGCATGCATCCCAAATTATTACTTACAGCTTCAAAAGTTTTCGGTAGAATTAAGTTCTAGTTTAATTCTGTAAGTATGCATATCACTGAGTATATAATTGGCACAAAAGTAGGATCTTTCCAGTTGGCAGTTATATGGCATGCACATTAAAGTGTTAAGTAAGGATAAGTTTTATTAAGATTATGTATTTATGTGGAGCATCAGTATGATTGCTTTTATCAAAGACTACAGGTTATATTTTAGCTGAAATTTGAAGGTCTCACCTTGTATAGATGGGAAAATACTAAGCCATAGAGCATCAGAGACCTGGGATGTGTTTTGGAACACAACTTAATTGTTATTTCCTTATGTAGAACTATCTCTTGCAAGTAGCCAACTTTGCTTTAACTGCCCCTTTCATTTTATCTCATATGCTAAAAAGGACCGTAAGACAGGCTTTTCGGGCGGACTATAAACCCGATGCCAGTCATAAGGCCATTTTGTCTTTCATCAGCCAATTATTGTAACTTACCTCCAGAGGTTCAAACCTTTTGAAAGCAATTTACTGTCTCTCCCCACATAACCCTCAAATTTTGCTTATAGCTTCAGGAGGTTGACAGCCCCACAGACATTAAAATTTGGATAGAAAAAAAAAGTAATAGTTGTTTTATTTTGATTGTTAATCTCATAATTCTAAATTGGGTTATAAATTTGGTGCTCAGACTTAATTATTAATAAGAACTCCACCAAAGATCCAGGCAGGAACTATAAGAAAGAAAATTTTGTCACTTGGATTTTTAATCTCAAAATTAAGAACTTTCCTACTGGAGACTTAACTGTGAACTGGTATTTCTTCAACACTGTTGAAGTTTTGGGCCAAGTAATTCCATGTTGTAGGATGAACTTTCTTTGCATTGTTTGATATTTAGCTGCACCGCATGCATCTATCCACTAAGTGCAATAAAATAGGCATGCACGCACACATACACCAAAGTTGTGGTAATCAGAATATCTTCAGAGCCAGATGCCATGGTACACACCTGTAATCCCAGCAATTTGGGATGTTAGATAGGAGGATCATGAACTAAAGGCCAGAGGCAGTCTCCACAACTTAACAAGACCCTGCCTCAAAATAAAAAATGAAAAAGGGTCTGCTCAGTTATAGAATACCTGCCTAGCATGTGGAAGACCTTGGGTTCAGACACCCCCACTACACACAGTACTTCCCTTTAAAAAAAAACGTCTAACCAGCAGGTGTGGGAGCGTTCACCTTTACTCCCAGCACTTGGGAGATAGGTGCAGGAAGATCATGAGTTAAAGACCAGCTTAGGGGTCATAAGAAATTCTAGGCCATCCTGGGCTACATAGTGAGACCCTGTCTCAAACAAACAAAACAATGTCTTCAGTATTATCAAATGTCTCCAAAGGGCAACTTGCCCCCTGCTCTAAACCTACTAACATGGAATCTCCAATGCCCCGAAGGATGATTGGACAGCAGAGTAAACACTGAGATGAGTGAACAATGCCTACTACTGTGAAAAAGGCTTCCAGAGTACACTAAGTTTAACAAGTCATAAGTTTAGTGATTGATACTCAATGCTGAAAGCTGAGAGTACTGTTTGGGTACCCCTAATTTCCAGTCTTAGAAACACCCTTATTAACTCTCAGGTGTTCCTGCTGCACATAGGTTACAGTTCTGTTCATGCTGTGTTGGCTCTAGATGTTTCTTAGACTCTTTTGTTTATTGTTCAGTGTTTTGGAGTCTAGTGAAAAGTTCAAAGAACCATGATAACTTATATATATATCCACATATATGTATATTTCCATGTTCCTTTGGGATTGATTGAAAGTAAACAATCAACAATAGTGATATGGCGGTAGTGAAAGAAAGCGCTTGTTATTATAGATATCATTGTTTTCTGTACCATTCATGGAATTTAATTTTGTTATGCCTGATTTTGAAAGTTTAGTGTGGACATAAATTTTCAAGTAGTTTTGGTTGCTACAGTGTCTTTTCCTTGTAGTCATCACTAGCATGATATGATCATATCATGTGTTTGTTTTCTGATGGGACCTCACATCTTAAAACACCATGAAGTAGAAGATATGTCAGACTTAAGTTGTGTCTTTATGGCTTAAATAGGTATAAAACTGTTCGAGATGTTGCTGTTGCTAAGATATAGTAATCTTTTCTCAGTGTTGTCATCGTAGAGGGCACTGGTTTACCTAGAGGACTACAGGAAAGCACCTAATTACCTCTCAGACATTTTCTGTATCCCCTCTATCCATTCCCCTCTCATTTCACCTCTTCAGATTATTTAGAATGTGACTATATAAACTATTTAAAGCACTAGAGGGGCTCAGTGGCACCCACCTTTAATCCCAGCAACGTGGGAGGTGGAGATAGGAGGATTATAAATTGGAGGCTGGAGGGAGGCTGTGTAACTTAGCAAGACCCTGTCTCAAAATACAAAGTAAAAAATGGTTGACTACTTGTAAAAAGCATGTGTGAGGCCCCAAGTTCAACTCCTCGGTAGCACAAAAAAAAAATAATAATAATAAAATAAATCATTAAGAAGACACACTCCCATACGGTAACTTTTCTGTGGGTGGTAAGATTATGAACAAGTTTTAATTATATAATGAAAATAATAAATGACATAAAAATAAAGTCACTCCCAAAGTTCTATCCTCAACATTGGAAAGAAATATACATCTATATATGGTATATGTATTATATATATATATAAATAACTTGAGGTATCTGTTTTATTCCTTTTGATGAAGATTTTCTTTCTAATTGAATGTTAGTCTTTTTGTTCTGATGAGATCAGAATTGATTTTTTCTGACTTAAAAATAGTCATAGTCAGTGATGGTAAGAAATTTATGCTCTAATTTCTCACTTCATAAGTGAGAAAACTGAGTTTCCCCACTTACAGAAGTTGTCCAAGGCCTTACAACTTATTGATAATAAAGTTGTGCTAGAAGCCTGATCCCCAAAGGCCAGAGGCAGTCTCCACATTCCAGTCCATTGCTATTGTGTGCCATACCAACTGCCAAACGAAAATAATTTTTTCCCTGTCCCCTTCCCTATTTTTATGCATAGACTCTTCTAACCTACATGACCTTTGTTCTCTACAGAATTCTCCTTCTGAAGCACAGAATTTAGATGAGAATACGACTGAGGGCTGGGAAAATCGGATAAGACTATGGACTGATCAGTATGAAGAAGCTTTCACTAATCAGTACAGTGCTGATGTACAGAATGCACTTGAACAACATCTACATTCTAGCAAGGAATTTGTGGGCAAACCTGCTGTTTTAGACACTATTAATAAAACTGAATTGGCCTGTAATAATACAGTTATTGGTTCCCAAATGCAGGTAAGGACCAAAAAGTTAAAGACTCTCTAAGTAGTTGAGATTCGGGGGTTGGAATTACTGATTCTTCCAAATGTACAAGCCTTAGGATGACAAATTAGCCATTATTGATCATCTTTAACCAAAAACAGGTTATATTAACTGGAAACTATCTAGACACATATTTTTAAATTATCTTTCTTAATCAAAAACCAATGAATTAAGGTGGAAAATTTGATACAGCATAGGGAAGAATTATGAAAGATTTATAGAAAGTTAATCTCATTCTTAAATTAGACATAGAGACACTAAAATCTTAATCCTATGTTTTTCTTTGATCTTTTTCTTGTGTTTTCTGAGGTGGCATGTTCACTAGATGGAGTGTTTCCTAAAAATGGATTGTATTTCAAAAGTAAAAATTTTTGATCATCAAGCTAAATAACATACAGATAAAACCTGAAAATGTTGGTGCCTTTTCATAATAATGAAATATTCTAGATGTCTACTAAATTCTTGCTATTCTTTAATGCTAATACACTGATTTTATTCAGTTACAGCTGGGAAGAGTCACTCGTGTTCAAAAGCATCGTAAAATCTTGAGAGCTGCAAGAGATTTGGCTTTGGACACTCTTATAATAGAATATCGCGGGAAAGTCATGTTACGACAGCAATTTGAGGTCAATGGGCATTTCTTCAAAAAGTAAGACCATCATTTGTTGAGCACTGAGGGTTAATATGGTTCTGGCTGGCATATATTGCTATAAAAATCATCCTAGTAGATAGGCTGCTCTTAGAGAAAAGCTAACAACTCAAGCTCATGCCTGTCTGCTGTTTGTAGAGAAGTGCAAATAAATCTGCAAATTGTTTGACGTTTAAAGTAGTGATGACTCCTTTCCAAGCCCAGAATTCCTTGCATTGTGCTTGTTCTTTAATCAAAAGCAGACAAGCATATGATGTTTTTCAAGTTTAGGATTTGCAAAGAACTGCTTCTTCTGTTAGCATATGCATCATATTTTGAGTCATGGGGTGGCTTTTTTATTTGTGTTGAGAATTACAGGAATTTTAATTATATCCCTAGACCATATCCCTTTGTGCTCTTCTACTCAAAATTCAATGGTGTAGAGATGTGTGTGGATGCCCGTACTTTCGGTAATGATGCTCGGTTCATCAGAAGATCATGTACACCAAATGCAGAGGTAAGAAATTTGTAGTAACTTCCTTTTGAATGGAACCACCAAAGGAAAAATTCACTGAAGAAATAATATGACAACTTCATTCAGATAAAGGTCTGTAGCTAATAGTTGTGATCTTTCATTGCAAGAGATGAAAAACAAAATTAGTGATGCTTTTACACTGATAGGATGGGTGCAAGGAATAAATTTTCTTTACAGAAGGCAGAAATGGGAAAGAGCAAGTTATCATTTGCTAAGAGGAAAAAGCTAAGACTGGATAAGAATTCAGTGATTTTATGTTAAAGAAATTATCATGTGATGGAAGATATTGTTAGGCCCAGCTGAGCTATAGTATTTGGTTTCACTTTTATAGATTTTAGAAAATTATTGTGAGAGATTCTGGGCATTCTAGCATTCATTGCTTAGTACAACTACATCAAATTCAGTGAGAAAATCCAGAGAGCTTTAGTTATTAGCTAAGGAATTTTAATTCTCTAGTAAAGCTAGAAACATTGTGAAGCAGTAATTTTTACCCTGATTTCAAACATCTCAGGGTCTCTACTTCTAGAAGTCTTAAAAGTTTTCAAGCCCTTTCTGTGTAATAATTTCAAATAAAATGCTAGTTAGATAACAGACTACTATAACTCTAAATGGGGAGAGATTACTTGGTTAAAAGTGTTTTTTTTTCCCCCTTTTCTTGAAAGTTTATAGACTTTTGGCAAATCTAACCATAAGCCTTGTTCACACAGGTGAGGCACATGATTGCAGATGGGATGATTCACCTTTGTATCTATGCTGTCTCTGCCATCACCAAGGATGCTGAAGTCACCATTGCCTTTGATTATGAGTATAGTAACTGGTAAGACTTCAAAAACCATTCTTAACATGAATGGACTCGTCCTATATATTACTGCTTTTCCACTCTACTTAAAGTCTGCGTTTGTTCTTGCCATTTTTTAATTTGCTTAATCCTCTCATGAGTAATGCATTCTCTGCCTAGAAATTATGCAGGAAAAGACAACTTGAGATTTTTTTTTTTGAGATTTAGTCACATTGTATGGTACTGCTCACAAGTCTTCTAACAAAGGTGATGGCTTATGGCTGTTTAGCAAGAATAGCAAAAAGGGTATGTATGAGACATTCTTGGAAGCTGCAGTGACACCTGTTACTATGCATGGAGCACTTGTACTAGGGGCCATGGAGAAGGAGACTTGTAACATTCACCCCATCCACTTATTCCATGTGACAATAGGGGAAAACAGAAATGATGAGTCACAGATGAATATGTAATAGGTTTCATAAAATAGGTACTTTTTCTCCCTTGGTGTCTTTGGGAAATTAAAGGTTATGTGGTAAAGTCATGTTCAGCCCAGATACAAGAAGAAAGAAATTAATAATAAGTAGGGGCCTGGTGATGTAGCTGAGTAGTAAGTATTTTCTTAGCATTCATGAGGTGCTGGGTTTAATCCTCAGCAAGGCCAAAAAAAGAACAGAAACAGTAAAAGTGATGATACAATGATAATGGACAAAAGATAAGTATGGCCACTTCAGATTTTCTCTCACTAATTTTCTGCCTACTAAATAGCTTAAAAGCAGTTAGGAGAATTGATTTTTGTTGTGGCTTGCTTTTTTCCCCACTGATCATACACATAGACTTAAGAGTTAAGGATGTACAGGGAAATAGAATCTTCATAGTAGTCATAGGGATGCTCTGATGGCTTTAACTTACTCAAAGTTAACACCAGAGAAAACGACCAAGCTAATATTTCAGTAGAATGAAAAGACAATTATACCTGATTTTTAAGGATACTGAGACAGGCACTTTTGGTTGTTTCTTTGGTGCAGTAATTATAAAGTTGACTGTGCGTGTCACAAAGGAAATCGGAATTGCCCTATACAGAAAAGAAATCCCAATGCTACAGAATTGCCACTTCCTCCTCCTCCAAGCCTACCCACCATTGGAGCAGAGACCAGACGTAGAAAAGCACGACGGAAAGAGCTAGAGATGGAGCAACAGAATGAGGCTCCAGAGGAGAATAATGACCAACAACCACAAGAAGTTCCAGAAAAAGTAACTGTATCCAGTGATCATGAGGTAATCCTCCCTGATATGGTCTTGATTTTTTCCAAATGAAGTAGATCCTAGATTGTGATATTTTAGGGAAGGTATAGTAACACTTAATGCTCTTTATGTTAAAATAATTGTCCATCATTCATTTTCTTTTTGTTTCATAATGTCAACAACACCCTCAGTGGTAGAGCACTTGGCTAGTGTGCACGCGGCACTTAGTTTTATCACCAGCATGACCAAAATTAAAAGACAAAATCCTTTCAGTTACTTCCAAGTTTCAGTCCAGAGAATGGAGATTATTATCTGTATTTACAATCTAGCTTCAATCTAGTGTAAGACTTTAAAGCACTAGAAATTGTTTCTGTTGTTGTTGTCCAACTCATAGTGACCCTCATAGGGTTTTCAATATCTGATTGTTTCAGGATGCCTGGGGAGTGGATTGCCACATCCTCCCAGAAATTGTTTCTAGAGAGTTTTAAATTACTAGAATAAGTAGATTGATTTTTGTCAGAGTTGAAGAGTGCAAACTTAACACTACTTCTGTCTTAAAGGAAGTAGACAATCCAGAAGAAAAACCAGAAGAAGAGAAAGAAGAGGTTATAGATGACCAGGAGAACCCAGCTCATAGCAGGAGGGTGGGTATACTACAACATCCCTTTGTTTCTTCGAATTGCTGCTACCTACAACATGTGAACCCTTCTCTTTTCCTAACTTTGTACCATCTGATTTATGTGAGCTGGAGATTACAGTCTGAGCTTTTTCCACAAAGTACATTTCATTATAATTTTTATTTTTTTCTGCATGTGATCACACATATTAGTTGTCTGGTGAGATTTCTTTATGACAGTATAGTTCACCAAAAACTGGCTGATCAAAAATAAAGTATATTGGGCTGTTTTGCTCTGACTTAGGAATTTCCCTGGTTTGTATTAAGTTTTGTGTTTTGTTGTTTTGGCTTTAGGGTTTTCTTTTGTTTTGTTTTATGTGATTTTGAGTAGGCGGGTACTAGGAAGTTGAACCTAGGGCCTTGAACATACTTTGTAAGTGCTTTACCAATGAGCTGACATCCTAGTCCCCCCTGTTTTATTTTTTCATCATGAGACAGGGTCTCAATAAGTTGCACAGGCTGTCTTGTCCTGAAATTTACCATCCTCCTGCCTCTGCTTCCTAAAGTGCTGGGATTATGGGGCATGTACCACCACACCTGGCAAATTTGGGTTTTGTTTTTTTTTTTCTTTCTTTCTTTATTTCTTTTTTTTTCTTTCAGCCCTTTGTGTGTCTGTCACTTTAGCAAAATACCGGAGAAATTATAGAGGAAAGGTTTATTTTGGCTCATGGTTTCAGAGGTTTCAGACTATAGTTGGCTGGCTCCATTGCTTTTGGGCCTATGGCAAGGCAGAAACATCATGACAGGAGGGCATGGGAGAAGAATACTGTTCACCTCATCGTAGCTAGGAAGCAGAGAAGAGTAAGGATCAGAAACAAAACATAGGCTTCAAAACCATGTTGCCAAGAACCTACTTCCTCCAAGTAGGTCCTATCTCCTGTTTCTATTGTTTGGTGCCATCCAGTTGGGTCTGACCCATAGAGACCCTGTGTACTGCACTACCTATGTACTGTACTGTGCCATCCCCAGCACTGTTGTCAGTGCTTCTCTGCCAGTCATAGGGTTTTTGAAGGCTAATTATTGCATGAGTGGGCTGCCAGGTCCATCTCCAAAGCCTACAGCACCTAGTATTCTCAGGCAGTCTCCCATCTAAGGACTAACCAGGCCCAACCCTTCTTAGTGTCTGAGATCAGATGGGATCAGATGCCAGGTTGGTAGACCTCCTGTTTCTCTCATCTCCCAATAGCACCATCAGCTAGAGCCCATGCCTTTAACACATACACCTTTGGGGGACATTCCAGATTCAAACCTTAACACTCTTTCACTTATAGTTCACTTATATGATGAAACTGATCATATTTCTTCATGCTCTTGAGGACTTCAGGGATAATTTATTTTGTTTTTGAACTCTGAAAATACAGAAGAAAATTGTATTTTCTTTACCCCTCTATGTTGTTCCCTCTCCACTCCCACAAAAACTGATTTAGTAACTGTTTTTCTTTTATGTTAAGAAATTTCAAAATAACTATTTAAGCTTTAATCGTTCTTTTATAATAGTTCCCAATATTTAAAATGAAATACTTATTTTTTAATGATTATCTTACAAGTTTCTATAAATTTCCATTAATAATACTGCTAAAATTGCTGTTTATTGCTCCTTGTTGAAGCTTCCTTCTGTGTTACTACTATTTCTTTGTAGACCCGAGAGGATAGGAAGGTTGAAGCCATCATGCATGCTTTTGAAAACTTAGAAAAAAGAAAGAAACGACGGGATCAGCCCTTGGAACAGATCGGCTCTGACACAGAGATTACTACCACCACCTCAGAAACTCCTGTTGGAGAAGAGACGAAAACTGAAGTCCCTGAGACTGAAGTTAGCAACCCTGTTTCAAACATTGCCATCCCAAACACCCCACAGAGTGTTGGTGTGAACACCCGGAGGTCTTCCCAAACGGGGGTAAGAGATGAAAAGCCTCCTGAGCTTAGACATCTTTGTTTTTGCCAATGTCAGTTATTGGAATGGTTAAAATCAATATTTCAGCTGTGCCCCATGTTGCAATAAGTAAAGCCATTTAAGGTTTTCATCAGCTGACTTGTAGGATTCAGGGAGAGGGGGGTAAAGTCAAAATTAGATATTTGCTTACTAGAGTGGAACTTGGTACTGTCTCTGCCAAATAAAGTGTTGGTGATGAGTTCAAAGAAATAATTTGGTTTTTGAGCTTGTGGTATAACTCAGTAGTAGTAGCATGGTTAGCTACACAAGGCCCCCAGTTCAATCCCACCACCAAAAATAAACAAAACAAAACTCACTGGGGTTCTCTCAGGGACTTTCTGTATAACACAGTTGTGTGCCTACCCTTTCATAGTCTCTTCAGGGCAAACTCATCTTTCTCTTTCCTACCCTAGCTATGAATCTAAGCCTTAAGCTAATACTTGAGTATGGGAAAGGAACACAAAGAATAATTCTCTTTCCCACTAAGAACCTTAAAATTAGGTGTCTACCTCTAGCTGACTTTTAGCCTATTTTATAGATACTTATTAGAAATAGAAACAACACAAAAATATGTCTACAGATTCTTTAACTGGTTTAAATGTATAAATTTTTGCGTTTAAGGATTATATTTTAAATGACTTTATAAGTCCTTACCTTTTCACCATTAGACATTCAGAATGCTTAAAATGAATAGGAAACAGGACAGAATGTGTACTGATCAGAAGTATCTGGTAAGCATTTGACCCTAATATTGTTACAGGATGTTGCTGCAGAAAAACCAGTCCCAAAACCACCTCCAGCAAAGCCATCTAGGCCCCGGCCCAAGAGTCGAATTTCTCGATACCGGACCAGTTCAGCCCAAAGACTAAAGCGCCAGAAGCAGGCCATCGCCCAGCAAGCAGAGTTGTCACAAGCTGCATTGGAAGAGGGGGGAAATAACAGCTCGGTTACTCCTACTGAAGCTGGAAGTATAGACAGTTCAGGAGAAAACAGACAGTTAACGGGATCTGACCCAACTGTGGTATCTATTATTGGATCTCATGTCAACCGTGCCACATCTAAGTACCCCAAAACCAAAAAGGTATGTCATGAGTACATCTTCATAAGGGTGGTCTGGCAAGGGCTTTGTTTGTAAAACAAGAGGACCTATAATCCCCAGAAAAAAACTAATCTCGTTATTATTAGATTGAAAAGTTCTAGATAAAATGCATTCATGCAGAAGGCTATAGCCATCCCCACCACCTTTTGTTCCATTATTTTTAAGCAGAGCTTAAATCACTGATAGCCGAAATTATTCCTCTTTTAGTGGGCATGGAGAGGGTGAAGGAAGACATCCTTGTGTTGTGAATGCCCAATTCATCCTTGCTGCAGCTGCTACATCTGTCCTAGTTTCTAGATGAGGTTTGTTTTTGTGGACTGCATTGCTACCTCTGGCTATTAAATCTGCAGAGTTAACTAACAGTCCTTTTTTCTTCTTCTTTTTTTTTCCCCGTAGTATCTAGTTACAGAATGGTTGAATGACAAAGCAGAAAAACAAGAGTGTCCTGTTGAGTGTCCTTTACGTATCACCACAGATCCAACTGTCCTGGCAACAACCCTGAACATGTTACCGGGTCTTATTCATTCCCCATTAATTTGCACCACCCCCAAACACTACATTCGCTTTGGCTCACCCTTTATGCCTGAGAGGCGTCGAAGGCCCCTTCTGCCTGATGGCACATTCAGCTCCTGTAAGAAGGTATGTCTTTGTGTGTGTGTGTGTGTGTGTGTGTGTGTGTGAGAGAGAGAGAGACAGAGAGAGAGAGAGAGAGAGAGAGAGAGAGAGAGAGAAAACTAGAATGCCTATAGTTGTGACATATTTAATACATTCTCTAGATACCTTTGTGAGTTTATGAGGTAGTCGTTCAGCTTGAACACTGCTGCATCAAGAGCCAGTGTGACTAAGAAGGAATATATATTGCATTTTTGCTGCTCAAATTTGTGAATATTTACTGTTGTGTCTTTTGAGAGCCCCTGAGGTTACTGAGTGAGATCACACAATAGTCGATGGGTGGGTAGGGAGAGAGATGTTTTGTGTGTGCTCTTGTGGTATTGGTTCACACATCCATTTGTGATTATTGTGTGAGATTGGGCCCCAGGTACTCTAGAGCACTGCTGCATAAGTAAAAAGTGATAAAATTGTTTTGAATTAATTCAGTCACTATTATCACTTGAAGGAGGTTAGAGGAAAAATTCTATTGTAGTTGTCATAGTTCCTGTTCCTTGATAAATGACAACAGGTTGGACTGTTACTCTCTAGAGAATATGGAACATACTGTAAAAAACTCTGCCTCTTTCTGCATCTGTCTTTCTTCTCTCTAGTTACTTACAGTTTTTGGATCTATTGGCAGTAGTGTTTGGTGATGGTTTGTTTTTGGAATGCACTTTCTTAATTCCCAGAAGTCTACATATTTCCCAAATGTGTCCCTCAGAAATGAACACTCCCTCAGACCTATAATGTCTTTTCATTATTTTGAGAGAAGTATAGGACACCCTTTCATTTTAATGGTCTTTGAGGTAGAGTTCTGTTCCCTGGAATACCCTTTTCTCTTATCCTCAGATCTGGATTCAGGCTGCCTTCCTCAGTGTCTGCCATTGCCCTCCTCCACTGGCATCACGTACATGAGGATGCTGCATGTAGATTATTTGATGTGATGAAGTCTCCAACTCCAGGCAGGTCTTCCCTGACTCCTCCATACTTAAAGCTTTTCTCTTTCCCCAAAGAACAGAAATTATTTCTTGGGGGTTGGGGGAGCATGAAAGGTGAGCCAAAGTGGTATGGGATATGGAGGGGAGGAGGGCAATAGGAATCTGTGCATAAAGGAAGGGCACTACTGCTGAATCAGCAAAACATACTGCAGAAAGTCTTCTCTCAGTTGCATATCTTACCTAAGTAATTGAATTACTTACTGGTTTGCTTGGGGAAACTTCCAAGTAGAAGAAATCCTGAAAAGAAACTTAATCATGAGATCTTTGCTAAAAGGGCTTATAGATAATGCAGTAATATGAGTAACTTTCAAGTGTCCAAAATAGTAACAATGAAAACCATCTTTAAAAACAAAAATAGTAGAACATTTCTGAAAAGCTGTTCTTTCTAGGATATTTGCCTCAGTAATGAAGAAGAATTGGGTTTCTGGGGAACTTTCTTATACAAGTCACATAGATTGCCTAATTTACCTTGGGACTGAGAGATTATCTGAGAAGAAAAATGATTTGCTTTGTTAAAAAAAAATTACAGTTGCTGGGCATGCTTGTTTATGCCTGTAATCCCAGCACTTGGGAAGCTAAGGGAGAAGATTGTGTGGCCAGCATGGGCTGCATGGCAAGACCCTGTTTCAAAAAATAAAACAAAACATTGATTGACCTTCTGTAACAGTTGGAGAGCTCCTAACTAGTATGACATGCAAAACTGAGAACTAGTCTTCCTACTATGTTTAACATTGCTCAGTCCCACATTCAAATAACAGTGCAAAATCTTAATTACATTTGTGAAGAGTGTCAAAAATTAGAAACGATATTGAAATAATCTTTCCTCACCCGCCAATACTAGGGAGTTGAACCCAGGGCCTTGCACATGCTAGCTAGGCAAGCACTCTACCACTGAGCTACACCTCCAGCCCCACCTTTTTATTTTTTTGAGACAGGTTCTCAGTAAGTTGTGCAGGCTCGAACTCATGATCTTTCTGCCTCAGGCTTCCAAGGCGCTGGGATTACAAACATGAGTCATGGTTCCTGGCTAGATGTAATCTTTTTTGAGACAGTCTCTCACTGTGTATAGACCAGGCCGGCCTGGAATTCAATGGGTAGACCCTGCTGGCCTCAAACTTGTGTAAGTCCTCCTGCCTTTGCCTCCCAAGTGTTAGGATTCCAGTCATGTGCAAACATGCCCACCTTTAGATACAGTCTTTAGTCTAGAGGAGGGCAAGTCGGGAGATGGCTTCATATATATGAAAGAAACTTTTTTTTTCTTTTTTTGCCTTGTGTTTGACTGAACATAGTACTAGATTCCTAAGCATGTCAGCAATTGAAACATTTTATCAAACAACGTAGTAGAATCTTCTATTTTGGTTTTTAAGAAGGGTTGACAACAATTTGTTGTTGTTAGGTGCCGTCGAGTCGGTATTAGACTCATAGCGACCCTCTGTACAACAGGAGAAACACTATTGTCAATGCTTCTCTGCTGTTCATAGGGTTTTCAATGGCAGATTGATTTTTGGGAGGGGGTTGCCAGGTCCTTCTCCCAAGCCTACAGCTTCTGGTGTTCCCAGGCGGTCTCCCATCCAGGTACTAACCAGGCCCGACCCTGCTTAGCTTCCGAGATCTGACAGGATCGGATGCCACAGGGCTACAGCTGCAGGTACATGACAATAATTTACTCAGATGAATAGTAAAGACTTTATTGTAAAATAATATGAACTAACCTTGAAATGCCGCCTTATTAATTCTTATGCTAGGTTACAATCTTCTTGTTCCCATTTTGCTTTTCCAACTAGCAGAGGCTTCTGATAACCTAAAATGTGTTTAGAAGCCGGGTGTGGTGGCTCACACCTATAATCCCAGTGACTTGGGAGGCAGAGGCAGGGGGATCACAGGTTCAAGGCCAGAGGCAGCCTGCATAACTTAGTGAGACCCTGTGTCAAAATAAAAAAGTAAAAAATGGGTGGGGTTGCAGCTCAGTGGTATAATACTTGCAAAGCATGTGAGGCCCTGGGTTCCAATCTTCGGTACCACAAAAAATTAAAAATTAAAAAACAACAACACATGTTTAGGACTGTGACTTCAGTTTAGTAGAAAATCCATTTCTTTGAGCTCTTTTTACCTGGCTATAGTTTAGGACTTTATAGTTCCATTGGTAACAGATACAAAGAAATCCTACTTGGCCCAAGCCCGTGTTATAGTCACTATAAGTATATCTGATTATCTTCGTCCTTAGCTGTCATCATTGGGGGGCTTTTTGTTTGATTGGTTATTTGTTTTGCTATGCTGGGGATCCATCCTAAGGCCTTATGCATGCTAGGCAAGCACTGTACTACTGAGCCGTACCCCTAGCTCTCATCCTTAGTTTTGTTTTATATAGGGGCAGTGGCGCACACCTGTAATCCCAACAGCTCTGGAGGCAGAGGCAGGAGGATCGCAAGTTCAAGACCAGATGCAGTCTGCCTAACTTAGTGAGACCCTGTCTCAAAAAGTAAAAAAATGGGCTAAGGGCGCAGCTCAGTGGTCCAGCACTTGGAGAGCATGCAACCTCGAGGCCTTGGGTCCAACCCCCAGTACAGGGGAAAAAAAAAAAACTTGTTGAAAGCAAATCCAGATTATACTACAAAGCATACAGTTTTATATGGTCAAAATAAATGAAATTGAATCTTTAGCTAGAAATTAAAGTCAACTCAATCCTGGGGATGGGGTGGTGGAGATTTATTTTTAGATTGGTTAGAAAGTAGTCACCTGGTTCAAGACCTAAGAACATTTCCCTGATTAAACAAAACTATAATAAAATTCTGAAATTCCCTTGAAGCATAAGTTAAGAAAATATATGAGAAAAACCATCCTCCATGGAATTAGTGAGAACAATATATATCCCTACTAATAGGCCCACAGTTTCATATCTGATTAAAGGGGGTAGCCCTCATAAGTTAAAAACAGTATAAGATAATATTAAAGTTTTATCTGTATATTTTTACCCAGATGATTAATTTTTCAGAGCATTTATTGATATCCCTGGAGCATCTAAATTAAGTTGAGTCCTAGTTCTCAAAAATTGTTTTTATGATTTTATGCCCTGTTTTAGCTTTTCTTTTAATCGTTATTTTAGAATAGAAGCACTTATAAATGGCTAAAAGCCTTTCAGTAATGTCCCACCTTGTTCTATATAAAGTAACGCACTAGACATAACATCTGTAGGGCATTTGGTCTACCAGATTTCTTAGACAGCCAACTAGACTAATACTGAAGCACTGGGCTTTGCATTGGTATGTTGTTATACATACTGAAGGATTGTTCATCTGTGTATTCTTAAACACATAATTGAAATTTAGATTTTTAAAAAATCATAAAAAGTTTGTTGTGTTCTCAGTTCTGTGCTGTGAGCTTTCTTTATACATTATCTCATCTCGTCTTCATGACAACCCCATGGGTTTCAGATTATTGGTCACAGTTTACAGATCCAGAAATTTTGTTTCATAAAGGTTTTGTAACTTGCTCAAATTAAGGCAACTAGTAACTGGCAGAGGCAAGTTTCAAGCTAGGTCTTTAAAGGACTCCAGAAACTGTATTACGTCCGTGCTTTCTCCCTATAATGATACCCTTGCAGACATTTCTCTCACCTATTTTTGGGCCTCCTAAAAAGCCCTTTTCACTTTACTACTTTGAGAGAAGGAAGAAATGGTGTTATGACTTTAATAACTCTAGATAGAATTTAAGCAAGTAGACAAGGCCTAGGGAGTCTAAAATTAATTTATTATCCATGCAGGTGATTGGAACTTGTTAGATATGTTCATGTTCCTTTTTTACATGATTCCTGAAATATTGTAAAAATCTGCAAGGAAAAAGGGAGTTGATCTTACTTGCTGTGTTTGACCTTATTGCCAATCTTGGTAGCATCTTATTCCTAGAATGCCCCTATTCTGGTTTTTATATTCCCTTTTTATAGTCATCAGATCCAGAATGTAAATTCTTTTATGCATACATCTACTTGACACTGGAAATATAAAAAATTAACTTCTCTTAGAAGAAAACTCAAGAACCCCACATGAGTTTTATCATCTGCTCTGAGAAGAAAAACTTGTACTTAAAGGTATCTGTAACAAAAGATTTTTCACTCTTTTCATCCTCCCAGGCATAATTTTCCCCATCTATGAATGAGTGCTTTGGATAAGATGACCTCAAAGATCTCTTCTAAGCTCTAAGGATCTATGGTTCTGACAGTTCATCTTTATATCGGTATTCTGTATGTAAGAGAGTTCATTCTTGGTCTTAATTTTTCAGAGACCTGGTCATATCCTAGAATACTAGTGAATCAAATGACCCTTGCTACCTCTTTTTTTATGTACTCATTCACTCTTACCTCATCATGTTTACAATTCTTTTTTTTTCCTTTTGGAGACTACAATGATGTTTGCATGATACTTGATTTTTCTTAGTGAAGTTTCCCTGGTTAAGTTTCTAAGAAAATCTATTAGAATTGCCCTCTGTGACAAAGAGAATATTTACTTATCTGTAAAACATGTTCTCTAAAGGCATAAAATAATAACAGTTCACCTTTGCTCTTCCTATTTGGGGGAGGGTCTGACTTAGAGATTGATGTTTATCAGAATTTGATCTGTGTTATGTCAGGGCAAGAGAGCTACAAAATGGTGAGCAATCTACAACTGTGTATCTTAAGAACACAATTACAGGTAAGAAATTTTCTCTTCCCCAGGACGAATAATCTTACTGTCCTAATTTTTACAGGATTATTGTCTAACCTAAATTTATTTCTCATCAATTTAGATTCCAGTATTCACTGCCAAAAAATGTAACTTATTAGAGAGGTCTTCTTTTTGACTTTTTCCCTTTTTTTGATTTCTGCAGGTCATTTCTTAACAGTGATTTGCATTATTCATGCATAACTAAACGACTTGGCAGGGAGGAGAAGCTCACAGATTATTCCATTTGAGAGTAGATGTTTTAAAGTCTTTTGGTACCTATAGTGCAGAACTATTTATCCTCATTTAAAATCATCCTGTGAATCTTTTACCTCTTCTAATATCCCCACCACAGGGCAGGCAAGTCTTTAAGAGGTCTTTATTTATTTATCTTTCTTATAGGCACATATTTATATACTAGTTGTCTTGTATATGACCAGAGTCTCTCTTAAATAAATGTTAAGATTTCTTATCTCTTCCCATTTACCCTATCCTAAGCAGTATGAAAAGTTGAATAGTAGTCTTTTTTTTTTTTTATTGGTTTTGGTTTTTTAATGGGATCTCATTATGTGTAATCCAGAATTTCTCAGTTTTGCCTGATAGAAGGAATTGACGGGGCTGTGTTTTAATATGCTGAAATACAAGACTTGACTGTGGAACTGAGTGAATGTGTTGGATTGCATCTCTCACCAGTTGATGTGTAATGACCTGGTTTAATGCATTTAAAATTGGTGTACTAAGTAGTTTCAGATGGTTATGGATAATCCTCTGGATTTTTCTCATTATAGCGCTGGATAAAGCAAGCCTTGGAAGAAGGAATGACTCAAACATCATCTGTGCCCCAGGAGACTAGAACTCAGCACCTTTACCAAAGTAATGAAAGTAGTAATTCTTCTAGTATCTGTAAAGATAATGCAGGTATGTATTTAAAACTTCTGAATACATGAGCACTTATTGTGGTCCATATAAAAAAATTTCAATATTGGTACTCTGATATAAAAAAAGAAATAACACATTCTCTAAATAGTTACTTTACATCTGTCTTTACAGAGGAAGAGAAAGATCTCAAGTCAGGGATCAGTTTTCCCAGGACGACAAAGAAGGAACTAGACAGTGTACAGATAACAGCAGAAATGGTTATAAAAAAGGTTAGATACGTCTGAAGTAGTAAGTTTAGGAAATCTGTATTCATATTTGTAAGAGGGGGGAAGGAAAAGAAAGTGGTGAAACAATAATGTTCAGGGAAGAATTAAAATTCTAAGTGGTTGAGTTGGGTGGGACCTGGTTAAGGGGACAGGAGATGAATGAAATAAATGAGAAATCAGCCAGACATGGTGGTGCACACCTGTAATCTCAGCGACTTGGGAGGCTGAGACAGAAGGATCTCAAGTTGGAGGCCAAAGGCAGCCTGTATAACTTAGCAAGACCCTATCTCAAAAATTTAAAAATGGGCTAGGAATATGGCTCAGTGGTAGAGCACTTACAATAAATATGTATGAAACCCTGAGTTCATGCTGCAAATACCATACAAAAAATCAACAAAAAGACAAATCATGAATTGCTTTTTTTTTTTTCCCCAAAAGGAGCTGTTCAGTTAGTGTAAAATTTTTGAGAAACACAGCTTTAAATACATTTTAAACTGTTCATGAGTTTTAACCAGATGGCTAATGCAAAAATCATCTGATGAGCTGGCTTTCATAGTCACTCTTGCAAGGCTTTGAATTGAATTCACCCCTAGTACATTAACTTGGGATGCTCTCTTTTTTTAAAACAAAAGTCTTACTGTGTAGTGTATCTCAAGCTGGCCTCAAACTTGCAGTCCTGTTGCCTCTACCTCCCAAATGCTGGGATGCAGGCATGTGCCACCACATTTGGAAACAATCTTTATAACTAAGGCTTCAAAATTGTGAAAATTTGGGTTCGAATGTGGGTTCAGTATGTTAAAATTTAGAGTTCAGTTGGTGTTCAGATTTAAATCCTGTGGGTAGATAGCAGGACTTCAAACCAAATCTGAACTCTGAATCTAAATTGAACCCAGACCCCATGAAAAATTGGGTTTGGGTTCAGATTTTAATATGTGTGTTTGAATATGAGCTTAAGTGAAAAGTTCTTGAGATTGAGGCCATAGCTCATGCTATACCATGTACTTTTAGCTTTCATGATGCCCTTGGTTCAATTTCCAGCATCAAAAAGTGTCCAAGGATAAGTTTCTGTGTGATTTCCCAAAGTTTATCTCTAAACAGATTTTTTTAATGTTATGGAGTTAAAACAAAATGCCAAAATTAAGTTAGATGCTAAAGTCATACAGCTAACATGATGATGTTTCAGATTTTCTTAAGAACCTCTTCACCATTTATATTTATGAAATTGCTGTGTAATTGTTATAAGCTTGACTTTAAGTAAATTTTTATTAATAATATCTGCTTGATATTAAAATTCTTTCATTTAGATTTTCTCTTTTTTAATTTTTTGGGGGGAAGAAATTTAGTTTATTCTTCTATCTCTAGATTAGATTACCCTATAAATGAATACGGGCTAGGATTTAGCTCAGTTGGTAGAGCACCGCTCTGCAGTCTCTGAGGTCCCAAGTTTGATTCCCAGCACCGCAAAAATGGGAGAAGGACGTGGCAACCCACTCCCAAGGCAATCCCGAAACAGTCAGCCATTGAAAACCCTATGAGGGTCGCTATGAGTCGGACACAACTCAATGGCACCTAACAACAACAACCACATAAATGAATACATAGCCAGGTACCGTGGCACATGCCTGTAATCCTAGCGGCTCGGGTGACAGAGGCAGGAGGATCGCAAGTTCTAGACCAGAGGCAATCTGCGTAACTTAGTAAGACCCTGTCTCAAAAAGT